>JAHWFO010020901.1:261487-306851 GCA_023313115.1 Rhysida immarginata
CTAAAGATTCCCTTATTGTGCTGCTGTACACTCTATCTAGTAGGGTAACACCTGCCACACCTCTCAGAAATCTCATTTCGGCTGCTTGTACCCGCGATCGCACTCTTTCGGTCATTACCCAAGCCTCATGACCATAGGTGAGAATGGGGACAAAGATAGATTTGAAGACGGAGAGCTTGGCTCGCCACAGTTCACGTCTGACATAGCTTGCTGCACCGATCCGAGCATCCAATTCTTTCTCCTGCCGTTCATCACTCGTGAATGCAATCCCGAGATACCGTGAATTTCTCCACCTGTCTCAATGAGGCTCCCCTAACATGGAGAGCGCACTGAGCAGACTGTCTTGAAAGGACCAGAACCTCGGTTTTAGCCACACTGATCTTCATCCGAGCTTCTTCACATTTGGCTGCAAACCGGTCTAGTGCATGCTGAAGGTTCGTGCGAGAAGACCCAAGGAGGACAAGGTCGTCAGCAAAAAGCAACCTCTCCACCAGGCAGTCACCCACACAAACACGCTCATCGCCTCGGCTGCCCCTGTCTATCCAGTCCATTGAGATAATGAACAAGAGGGGCGACAGTACGCACCCTTGGCGGAGTCCAACACCCACGGTGAACGGTCTTGACTTAATGCCATTTATCCGGACACACATCTCAGAGCTTTCGTACAGAGACATGATAGCAACCAGTAATTGCCCATCCACTCCATACTCTTGCAACACTTGCCAGAGCTTCTCCCGAGGAACTCTGTCATATGCTTTTTCGAGGTCCACAAAGCAAGCGTAGACCTCTTTTACATACTCCCAGGATTTCTCAAAGATTTGCCTTAGAGCAAAGATGTGATCCATCGTGCTTCGGCCTGGTCGGAAACCACACTGCTCCCCCGACAGTTTGGAGTCGACTATTTCCCGGCTTCTCTTCTCCAGACACTTAGCGTACACTTTCCCAGGAATGCTGAGCAAAGAGATGCCTCGTTAGTTGTTGCAATCTTTCTGATCTCCCTTTTTGAAGATAGGGATCACAATTCCTGTCTGCCATTGCTTAGGGGCCTGTCCAGATATCCAAGCAACCTGACACACTCGAGTCAGCCACAGGATACCATCCTGATTTAAGGCCTTTACCATCTCGGACCGGATTTCATCATCACCTGCAGCTTTGCCAGTTTCCAGGGACTTAATTGCCCATCTGACTTTTGTTTCAGTGATACTACCGTGATTATTCTCCGCTCCAAGGTGCACCTCGTATGCCTCAGTTGTTGTTGTCACTGGATTAAGAAGAGATGCAAAGTATTCCTTCCACCTATGCAATACACTCTCCTCCATTTTCAGAAGCCTCCGATCTGAATTCTTAATAGTTTGTGATGAAAGAGACTTCTTTCCACGGAGGCGGCACACGGTCTGCCAGAACACCTTGTTTGCCGAACCATATCTGCCTCCAATTTCTCCCCGAACTTCTGCCAGGCCTTGGCTTTAGCTGTTGATACTGTCTTTGCTGCTGCTTTTCGCGCCTCAGTGTACCGCACTCGACTCGAAGTTGACTTATTTGCAAGCCATAGCAAATAGGCTTCCTTCTTTGCCTTGACAGCTTCTTGGACTTCACCGTTCCACCACGCAGTCCTTTTCTCACTGCCCTGCGCCACACTCAGCCGCTTACGACCACAGCACAATGCAGCCGAAGTAATCATAGCAATTTTAAACAACTGTCACTCCTCTTCAACAGTACCACGATCACTGGGTAGTTCTTTGAAACTTGAAGATGTGTTATCTGCAAAGGTCTTCCTCACAGCTCTATCCTCCAATGCCTCCCATTTGATGCACCAAGTTTGTCTGAACCTACTATTTCGCTTGGTTGGCATGGATTCAGAGAACTGCAAAGTGAAGACAACAAGGTGGTGATCAGTTGATAGTTCTGCCCCTCTTCTCACACGAGTATCCAACACTGATCGGAATAAGTCGGCTGAAACAATTACAAAATCAATCAGTGACTTCTGGTCCATTGCATCCCTGTACCAGGTATACTTATGGACATCCCTGTGCTGGAGAAGGTGTTTGTGATGGAAAGTCCATTGTTGCAACAGAGATCCAACAAGCACTTCCCATTCGCATATAAATCGGGGTCACCATTCCTCCCAATCACGCCCTTCCACGTTTGATCATCAGCCCCTACGTGTGCATTGAAGTCGCCCATCAGGATGACAGAATCTGCACTCCCTCTCCTGCTAAGAGCAGCATCAACTTCATCTAGAAAAAGTGGGTACTCTGTGACTGCATTCGGAGCATATGCAACGAATAGAGAGAGAGACCGTTTCCCTATCTGAAGCCTCAGGAGACACAGTCTTCCACCCAAGGGGGTCCAATCTGCAACATAATCTGCCAGCCGGGGACTTGTGAGTATCCCCACTCCCGCCTGGGCAGTCATGTTAGGGTCGACACCAGAGTAGAAAAGCTTCCACCCTTCTTCTAAGTCCACAGCTCCAGAACCCGGACGTTTCGTAGAGGTAATACCTATGATATCCAGTCGATACCGTTTGGCTTCCTCCACTAACTCTGATTCCTTTCCTGTCATGGAGAATACGTTCCAAGTGCCAATTGACAGCACCTGATCCCGTTGTCGCTTTACCTGTTTCTCCTCCTGAGTAAAGGCATGCGCTGCCCCCGACAGTTTCCCCAAGCGCATAGCGAGTGCACTGGTGGGGCTTCTCAGAGGCATTGCTCCGAGATAACAGCCGGGAGACTGTCCACTATTTTTCAAATGAGAGCCTCTGCCTAACTCCCGAACGCGGGTGACTTTAACCTGCGCCACACTCGATGCAGTATGAATTCTCTCATTCGTCTCACTTCTCAACCATGACCTTTCTGGTAAGGGTGGCCCTAAAGTAGCCATGCTACAACCAGCATAGCTCACAGAATCCCTGAAGCACCCAAACCTCTGACCCACGGTAAGGGGGCATCCACTCAGGGGACATCCTTTTTACACCCCTGAAATTTCAGGATAATTCCTCAAGTATTTTTCTAGATATTCGACAAAACGTCTAAAATCGAAAGTGTCCGGTCATTGATGGCAATATGGTGTATAATGAAAATACTTTAAATAATTATTTGAAATCTATACAGTTTTCTAAGATATAAACCTCCTTTGTAAGTCTTTTATTGATTTTTCAACTGTTTTATTTTATTAGTCTTAGCATTTTCATTTTACGTATTCCTTTTTCAGATTGGGAATATTGGAGTGTTCACTGACCCATCATGCCCTTTGGTATATTGCACAAGGCTTCTTAGTTCATCATTCCTTCTCACAGGGTGCAAAGGAAGGCTCATGCCTGATAAAAATGTCCGTGTTAGTGTCAAATCTTTGGCACTCGGTTGCATCTCTGCTGCTGTTCAACTTCAGCCGTACATATTTTTTCTGCCTCTTTTTAAACCTGAAGAAAACGAATCATCTTCCTTAGGTGGTAACAATAATGAACTATTTATCAAGATTAATAAATAATTCTTAAAAATATTCTTTAAAATTTAATAATTTAATTTCCATATAGACTAGTATTGTTTAGTAAATTTAAAATAAATCACAAGGGTCTTGATTGTAAGTATCATTTAGATAGAAAGCAGATGGAAAAACAAATTAGACTTTGCCTCAACCCATACACTGCCAAAAAAAATAACATGTACCGTAAATAAATTCCATGGTCATTCTTGATATAATAAAATTATCATTTCTCACAGCATGATGAGAAGGCTGTGGAGTGAATCCACTTTCTGCAGGTAGATATATCTGCTTTACGCAGAAAAAGGGTTAAGTAATGATAAAATGCATGGACATCAAACCAAGGATTGTACATAAAGTAATGGCTATGTTCCTTTTGCAGTTTTATAACAGATTATCATTATGACTTTGTAGATCTGTAAGTGTCAAAATGTGGCAGCCTCTTTAATTAAAATAAATATTACTGAATATTTTATGTTATTAAAATTTTATCAATAAAACACTACACTATTATGCCTACTATGTATTCATTAGTAGCATTTTGACTGGAAATCCATTCCAGTTTTTCATTTAATTATCTAAAGCTTTTTTGAAGCTGATAGTTAGCCTCAGTTAGTTCTTTGATATAACTTCTTTGTTCTTATAAAGTTTCTATTATTTTAGCCCATTCGCTACACCCTACCTTAAAATAAGACTGCCGATTTTGAGCATCTACCTCTATTTGTTCAAAGCTTATCGCATCTAAAGATGGTTTGTTCCCATTATTATTTATGCAATTTAGGCTTGGACTGATATTGTAATATTTTAAATTGGTTTTTGAAAGTGTTCATATCATCAGTGTTTAACTCAGGAAAGCCATTCTTCTGATTGAAGAATATGCTAACTCCATTCAGATGTAGATAGATTAAGAAGTGGTGATATAGAACTGTAAGGGTCGTACAAATGAAAACGAAAATTTGTGTGGGGAAAAAAAAAAGATGACGTGTAGGATCGTAAGTTTTTGTTTTCAACAATTGCGAAACCCCCCCATGCAAATTGAATAATAGATTGCAAGTGTGCATCACGTGAAAAAGAACGATAGCTCGCGCTTCGAAGCTCTGCGCGTGATCGCTTCGTCCAAACAAAATGGAGTCAACGAAACAGGAACAGAGAACATTAATTCTTTTTTTGACATGTGAAGGAATTTCAGTTTCTGAAATTCATTGTCGTATGCAGAACTTCTATGGAAATGACTGCCTAACCTTCACTTGTGTTTGGGCATGGAGCAAGAGGTTTTCGGAAGAACGGTCATCATTGCAAGATGATCAACGACCTGGACAAGCAAATCGCGCCATCATGGATGATTCCAAAGCCAAAATTGACACTGTCTTAAAGGAAGAGTGACAATCGATGTCGTGGTTGCTAAAACTGGTCTTAGTCGTGGAACCATCTGCACTACAGAAAGATCTGTGCACAATGGTTCCTGGATCTCAAGAAACGTCTGAAAGGCCACAGGTTTCAGTTGGATGATGAAGTGAAGGTTTTGGAATGGTTCCACACGCATCCAAAAGACTTCTTTCATAAAGGAATTAAATGCCTTGTTACACAGTGGGATAAATGCCTTAACGCATTTGGAGAATATTTTTAAATTCCTTGTACACACTTTGAATAAAATAAATAATTTTCGTTTTCATTTGTACGACCCTTATAGTTTTCTTGCCAGTGAACTTGAGTTCGTATTCTAGAAATGGACCAAGAAATGCTAGAGATGCTGGAGAAGAAATGCAGATACTTTATTAGCATTACTCATTAATTCAGTTGACAACAGGAACAACGTTGTGGACATGATGAAAAGATCAGGTGTCTACTGAATGCATAGTTTTCAGATGAAATAGTATCACTTATTCTTCTCAGTCATGCAAAAATCATTTCTCTGATGATGACAATGAACACATGGAGAAATAGAAGAAAATTTTCTTCCATCATTGCAAAGTATTCCAGGATATGAAGTTGCAAATGATAGTGATGCGCCTAAGTGGATAAAGAATAATTAACAGCAAAAATATGGAAGGAAAAAAAGAACATGAAGAGGACGAACTTGTATGCCGGAAACAAACAAGCCTGATAAAATTAGACACACTAAAGAAATCAAAGAGGTTGGGGCTCTTATAGCCTAAATAGAGCAACATCCAGAGCCATATATAGCTGATGTCATGTTTACACAAATTTAAATCTGTGGCGGATCTAAAACTTGGCCAAGGGGGGCTAATTAGGTGGGTTGGCTAATATACATTATTTCAAATACCCCCCCCCCTCCCCAGGGAAGTGATAGTCCTGGGGTCTTTACTATACTGAAGTTTGTAAATGTAAATTTGTAAAATTATAGCAGTATTAAAAATCTTTACAATTTATCTAACTGGTATAAGTTTAGGTCCAATGGGGAGGGGCGATAGCCCATGTACCCCCCCCCCCCCTTAAATCCGCCACTGATTTAAATTATGGTTTTCTGAAATTAATGTTTGTAAATGTTTAAGTAAGATTCCATATTTCATATTAAGAAGCTTGTTTGATGGCTGAAAGCACTAAGGGGTAGGTCTTGAAGCACTCGAAACCAACAAGTCATGAGTTCAAATCCCACTGAGGGCATGGTTGTTTATGTTTGTCCCTTTACTAACAAGCTTGGAATATCAATGAAAGGCTCAGTAGCCTGTTCCCTAGCTAGGTTAAATTTCAAATAGATCCAGTGGTTTTTAACGTCCTTGATACCAGATAATTAAAAGAGGAATAGAAAAGAGAAAAAAAAAGAGAGAGGAGAGAGAGACCGACATTATTAAAAAAGATATAACTTATAATATTATTGTGATAATCACTGTGTTTTCGAATGTTTTGGATATCTTCCATTTATCTCAGCATCCATTAGGCCATTTACTTCAGCTAAGTAAGATTTTATTGTATTAGATTTGTCAACAAAACTTAAAATTTTTTAATTCCTCAAGGGCTAAGTAAAGCATTTTTTAAGTTATCAGATATTTTGAAAAGTATTTCAGCTATTTTATCGAGATGAATCAAAAACTTTGTAAATTCTGTTTACTTGTTTGTGACAAGCATCACGTCATTTCAAAGAATTTGATCTGAACATATCACTTTTTAAACTTTTATTATAAGTAATATCATATGTTCTGATATATAGGTAAATGTGTAGAAATTTATGTTCATTAGTTGCCATTTAACCAGGAATTCAATTTAGTAGATACGAAAAATAAATTGTGATTAAAGCATATTTTAATTTTAAGTTACAGAATTTAAACTGTTAATTTTCATTTGTGAAATTAATCTGAGTGTAATTAGCTGAATTTAGATAACTTTTGTTTTTTGTTAATGGGAGCATTTATGTTCTTGTTTGGCATTTATTTCAGATATACCAATGCAATCAATAAGAGATATCCTGCTTTTTGCTCATCACACCGATCCCCAATTACGTGGCTGTGCAGCACAACTGATAAGCAGCTTGTTGAAATCAGGACTGCGTGAATCCAGTGGAAAATTTGATAATTGGTCCCAGTCTCATGGATCATCTCCAGAGTCCATTGTAACACTTCAACATTTAACTGACATTATTTTAAAATTGCTTCGAGATGACTCTTCTGTGACATGTAGATTGACAATAACATCACTAAATTCATGTTTGATTCCAATTCTACACTCTGATCACAGTCCTCAGGGGATGCGAATATTAAATGCTCTCTTGCAATTAACGTATCATCCCTATTGGCTAGTCAAGGTATTTATTTTTGATTTTTTTATTATTGTTAAAAATAAATCTTAATATCGCCATCTCAATTATAATTAAGTAATAACAATAAGTCTAAGATTAATAATACAGTAGATGATATTAATTTCAACTTTTACAAAAAGAATGAAAAACCTCTGATAATTTCATTGGTTGCATGTCATCACCTCTGATAATTTCATTGACTGTTGCATTTATCTGCATGTAAGAGCCATGAAAAGTTCTCAATCCATGCAAAATACTATGTAGATATTGTCAGAAAAGATTCACAAAGGTTTTCTATATGTGTAGAGGAATTTCTTATCAGGAAAAAACAGCCCTATGTTTTATTGAACCAGGAACAAACATTAACTCATATTACTGTATTGTGAAGGTTGTTAAACCATTTTCGAACAAAGAGTGTGCATGTGATAGCTGAAAGGTGGCTTCATCTGTCATCAAAATTCTGCTCCTGCTCACATTGAATGCCCCAGTCTTTGGATTGTGCTTTAATGGATTTTTTTTTGCTTGGGATTATCTGAAAAGGAAGCTTCAGTTTGGAAAAAAAGCACACACATTGAATGGGGAAAAAATGTTTCAGATATTCATTAATACAGCTTTAGAAAACATTGATATTAAGAAATTTAAAATAACAAGGGACTTCAGATCAAATAAGGTTAATCAAATATGTGGAACAAATTTTAAGTGGAAAATTGTTCATAATAGCTGTTGTTCAGCCTTTTGTAGAATAGCAACAAACCACCACAACCATCACCACCACTCCTGCATACAGTATCAAAGGAAAATTATTTATATAGCCAATAAAAGGTAACAACATGTTTGCACAGTGATCAGAATTCACACAATTTGGTATTCTTAAAAATGTATGCCAACTATGTTTCTTGAGACCTACTCAGGAGTAAGCTAAGTTGAGCTGAACTTGCTATCTAAGTTACACTTTCAGCTAGCTCAATTTACGACTACTTTACAAGTCACGAGCTCAAATGAACTGCAGCTAAAGTGACATATATGACAGAAGCGATGCAGAACTGTAGATATGGAAAGTGTGATATAGAATTTAAGAAACAAAGCCCAAAGACTTATTAAAAAAAAAAAAATGCCAATTATTACTACATTATCCTGTGACATAAGAAACATTACATGATTCTGACATTTACTAGATCTATAGTTCAGAACAGGTTAGCCTTGCTATGAAGTAACAAGTACAGGCAGCGATAAGGCATCTTCATGTGCGGCTGTAATATCCCTAGATTTTTTAAAATATAATTATATAAATAATACCCTATTGCCCTGAATATAAGACGAGGTTTTTTTGCGAAAATGCAGTGCGTCCCATAATCTTAGGTCCACCACCAATTTTGGACATGTTTAACGGCAACATAATGTAGGAATGCTTATCTCGAAACTATGACTTCAGGAACTATTTCAAAGCAAAATAAACACATATTTATTTCAAAAATGCCACATAATAAATTAACAAGTGAACATTAGTATTGAAGGGTAGTATTGGAGTGTCCCATAATCTTAGGTCCACCCCTCCAAAGTCTTGGATGTAGCATATTTGCATATTTGTTAGAAAATACAGTGCAGCCTGATCTCCGTATTCCATCAAAATGGCACATGGTAAGCCGCTGAATGAACATGAGAGGGGGCAAATTGAAGCATTCAACAGTGGAGGATATTCTGGCCGCCAAATAGCTAAGAAACTAAAACGCTCTCACATGTGGTCAACAATTATTTGAAACTTGGAGTTATGTATGGCGAAAAGAAGTCATCTGGGCACCCAAGCAAGACCACAGATCGTATGAAGAGGAACATCATAAAACAGGTTGCTTCAAGCTCTGCATCATTCTGGCAACTTGCACAATCAACCAACATTCCAGTATCAAAATCAACTGTTGGGAGGATTGTGAAATCGAATCCGAACATTGTTTAAGCCATCAAAAGCCATCACCACCTCTGAAATTGATACACAAGCAGAAAAGACTTGACTGGGCCAAAGAAAGAATTCAGTGGACCGGTCAATGGAAGAACATAATTTTTTCCGACGAAAAAAATTTAATCTCGATGGTCCAGATGGATTCTAATATTGCTGGAGTGATATCCGAAAATCTCAGCAACTATACTCCAAACGGCAACAAGGTGGACGAAGCGTCATGATATGGGCAGCTTTCTGTGGTTGTGTTAAATTCCCTGTTGTTTTCATTACAGGTCGAATGAAAACAACAGATTATCAGAATATGCTAGAGGATAACCTTCTGCCCATGATAGAAAAACTGAACAATTCTCAAGTAAAATTTTAATAAGATAATGGACCTATGCTTACAGCTAAGGCAACCTTTGAATGGTTTCTCTCCAATGGTGTGCCCGTTCTTAACGGGACAGCTCTATCGCCAGATCTCAAACCCATAGAGAATCTCCGGGGTTACCTAGCGAGAGCCGTTTACAAAGAATGGAAACAATATTCTTCTATTGCAGGCCTAAAAACTGCAATCATTAAGGAATGGGATAACATTCCTACAGAAATACTGGAAAATTTGGTGTTATCAATGCCAAAACGATTGTTTGATGTTGTTCTGAATAAGGGTGGCAGGATTGCTTAATAACATTGCATTTCCTTCATTTATTTATGTACATGTATTTTGGAGGGGTGGACCTAAGATTATGGGACACTCCAATACTACCCTTCAATACTAATATTCACTTGTTTAATTTATTATGTGGCATCTTTGAAATAAATGTTTATTTTGCTTTGAAATAGTTCCTGAATTCATAGTTTCGAGATAAGCATTCCTACATTATGTTGCCGTTAAATATGTGCAAATTGGTGGTAGACCTAAGATTATGTGACGCACTATAAGGTGTCAAAAAACTGAGGTCGTCTTATAATTGTAATCTCAGATTCGGAAAAAAATGTGGTCTCGCGACAGAAGAGCAACCGTTAAAAACCTGTCTGTTTTAAACCTAAGCACAAGATCAGCTATTGTCCATAATAAACATGTAAAAAATGATCATTTCTTTTTTTTTTAAATGAATATTTTTAATACTGCAGTTCAAAATCGTTTATTAACGTAAGAAATTACACAGAAATTAACTTTTTTAAGAACTTCCACTGCCAAATATGGCGTCGGGCCTGCATAACAACGTGATCGGACGAAAACGTGAAAAGATCGTGTGAATTTGACACAGTGAAACCAGAATTTTACAAAAGCGACAGATACAGATAATTTGCATTTAAAAGTCATGCAATTTACAGTGATAATTTTTTTTTTGACTTAATAAATGGTAGAAATTTTGATATGCATTGTTAGAAAAACTAACATCGATGTTTAATCGATGTTATGGGTCGTAGCTTAAATCATCAAACAAATGTGATGTTAAGCAGTAAAACATCAAATTTTTGTAATTTCTAAGTCCATTTGTTATATGAAAATAATAAATGTCCCAGTATATTTACGTGTTCTTTCATTACAATACATTAACATAAATAGTTACTTCCGTAAATGCAATTTCTTCTTAACTTTCAACTTTCATAACCATCCAGTGTTCTCTTTTGGACTTCGATGATGACTCTTGTAATGGTTTTCTTTATTAATCTTTGATGGTGATAAGAATATTGTCGTTTTTTTTTTATTGCAAGTTTGAATTTTAAAAAAGGAATAAATGTGAGATTGGAGAGATTGTAAAAAATAAAAATAAAAAAGTAAGGGGCCAGCAAAAACTTCGAAAAAACATCCCTAAGCTCTCTGCCTGTACAAGAAGAAAATAGTTTTAGAAATTACATCAGGCAACAGCCATGTGAAATTTTGTTATAGTATTCCTTAGTTATACTGTATGATTAAATTACATGCAGGGGTAGATGAGGAGTTATATCCTACTACATGTGATTAATACTTTTACACGTGTGGGGCACAAATAAACATTCAAGCTTGAACAGATTCTAATTTATAACTTGATGGATACAAAAGTTGGAAAGCTGTGCCCTAGCTCTAATTCACTAAATTTAGTAGGCCGTCTTATATGCAAATTTTTTCCCCAAATGTATTTAAATTTTGGTGGGTCATCTTATATTCAAAGTCGTCTTATGCTCGGAGCAATACGGTAAAGACGATTAAAAATTTTATTTACTCTTCATATGTTACAAACTTAATATATCGCTTTCCAGGCTTTTTAATACTTTTTATTTATTAAAGACCTTTTCAGAACTATATTTTATCATGGCTATCATGCTGGTTTCCATGCCATTGCTATTCAAGTCGCACATCTTCAACAAGTCGAATGAAACAGTTACATAAGATTGCGTGAATAATTTCCAAAGAAGAAGTTAATCCCCTAGAGGAGGGTATAGGAAAGTAGTAGAAGCCCTGAGTTCATCTATTTTTAACCCTTTAATTTTTTTTAATCAAAAAATTGATATTCTCGAACATGGTATTTAGAAAATATAAAAAAGAATCTCTTCTTTCCTTTCGCATCATTTCTGATTGAATGATATATCACAAGCCATATTTTTTCATAGTTCTAAAGACCAATGACTGCCATTCCCACAACTCCGACCTCACTGGGACAAGTTGGCCCAATTTTCATAATAATATATATCTTGCCTAGAGGAATCTACATATCAAATTTCCCTCCTTTACATATCTAAATACAGCGATGTGCCCAGGAAAATCTGCGTGTGGGTTGTCTGACTATACCCCCCCCCCCTTCCAAATAATTCCGGTTGGACTTTCAGTGCATTTCTTGACAATAAAATGAGAAACAAGTACAGTGGCCTATGCCTAATTACAAAACAAAAGCTCCGCGAAGTTATCGTCTAACCATGGCAATAAAAATAGGTCCTGGTACTGAAATAAGCAATGATACCAAAACTGTTTCTTTGTTAACTTAATTCTTTGACCCTGCTTTATACACCAGTGTTTTAATGCTTCACTTTCTGGTGAAGGGCCTTCAATGGCTATTCTCATTAGTGAGTCCAGGGACTCCTGCTTCAATCTATAAGGAGTGTTCAAAAAGAAACGAGCCGTAGTCTGGAATGTGCAAACTGGTGACAGAATGGTGATATCGTTGCATGTGTTACAAACCATGGTTTCGACAATGGTTTCCCTTGCAAGGGTCAAGGCGTAGCACAAGCGGTTCAGGGAAGGACAGGTGTCGTTAGCTGATGATGCACGGTCTGGAACACCATAGCGCATTAACGATGATATCGTCCAGCTGGTTGATGGGCTCTGATGGGCAAGCGATTCACCTCGGACGATGACGTCAAGCAGTACGTGCGAAACTGGTTCACAATGCAGTCCCGGGAATTTTGCGTCGCAGTGGGATAAGTGCCTCAATAGCCAGGGCCAATACTTCTGACATATATGTACTGGTTTCTGTTCTAGGCCTCCAGCTCATTTCTTTTTGAACACTCCTTATATCTCTGAATGATGTTTTGATTATACTCATCTGTGAAAAGTCCCTTTCACAATCCACGCTATGGATGGTTATAATCTGAAAGCACTGCAGCAATGCACAAACAAACCAGGTGGTGGGGAATTCAAAATTATGTTACAGACATAAAACTTCATATTTTGGATGGTGGGTCACATGCGAGTGTGGGTCGGTTATAACCCGCTCCAACCCTCGTGGGCACATCCCTGTAAATGCCAAGTAGATCACTTGCAATGTTCTCCGCAGAAAATTTTATCAGGTGGGCGGAAAGATATAATAGCTGGGTGGACAAAAATTAAAAACAAATAAAATATTATGCAGTGGTGTGCACTTTTTCGTGTATTCAGTCGGGCGGTCACCAAAATTAGCCGGGCAGCGCGCCCATTCAAAAGGGCCTGGGGAGAGCCCTGACTTGGTTCCCTCTCATTGGGGGGGGGCGGGCGGGCCCCCGTAACTCCGACCTCAGCAGGCCAAAACCAAACTAAATAGTGAAGTAGGACATGCGTATGGTAAGCTACATTCAGAGTTTTAACCTTCTGCATCAAAAAATGTGGAAAATTTGAAGGGGGCGGATAGACAGACAGTCCTTGTAAAATCAATAAATGCTCTATTCTTCCGCTACATAATAATTCTATAGCAAACAATTGTCCTGTCTTTAGAATAAGTTTTTGTTATTATGTGTTCCTCCATAGCAAAATTACTTGTCTCGAATTATAAATCTAATTCAAAGAGAAAATAATAAATGGTCAGACCTTGTTATAAATCAGGGACATGATTATGATCCAAGTTGAATGGAAATACTACATTCCACCATAGATCCTCATCTACTTAACTTTTTAGATAGAGAAAATAAACCATTTTTCATTTTTCAACCATCAACTTTTACTCAATTTTACTCAACATCAAATTTACATTCTTGGCCCTTCTAGTATTAAATTTAGAGTAAATAGAATATTTTGAAGGTAAATTACAATAGGAAAAACATTGGAAAAACAAAAAAAAGCCAGTATGAATTTTTGTACACTAGCCTGGCATTGCTTTGTTTGGTGAAATTCTGCAATATTTGAATATAAATATGAACACATGAAAAGCTTAGAATAAATACTGTAAATTTTCACTTTGGAAAATGAAAAAGAATTCTTTGAAATGATCGCTTTGGAATATTGTGTCCGTATTGGGTTTGCCCCGGAAAATTCAACATTGCATCCTAAATGCTTATAAGGCTATGAACATCGAATTATTTCGGTCTTTATTTAAAAATATTTCATAGATTATATGTTATGGGGAAAAGATATACAAATTGTGATGTGTTACTTGAAAATTTGTTTGTAAATAACATTGTTTTTTTTAATCTCAGACATCTATCCAGCGTTGCAAACAAGATTTGGTGATTGTTGGCACAAAACAAATCAACACACATAACCCAAGTTTATTTTCTTTATACAGGATGTCTCAAAACTTCACTGTACAAACTTTGAGAGGAGGTAGAAAACATAGCACTGAACCCAATTCACGTAGGAAAGCATCACCGGAAATGCCACCCATGGGATAGACGAGACGCAGCAAGAATACAATACAATAAGCAGTGTAAAGTGATATTTGTAAGTGCGTTATTAGGCGGAACTAACAGCACACAACTGGTAAACACAGAATACGGTTTCACAATGGATGTTCAAGGTGAAAGTGATGTAAGGCTTCAGCATCCACAATCCACTATTCCTGATACATTCTTACAGCATCTCTTCCATTATCTTCAGCTGACTCATACATGAGGTGCATATCTGCCAAATGAGTGTTCATGTAATGATGAAAGTTGTCCATGCAACGTCACAAGCCTTAATGAAGAAGTCCCAGGTGTCGACCTGGAGTGTTGACCTATAGCGTTGTTTCTGATGTGCTTTCCTGTGTGAATATTTTTCATTCCAATGTTCTCTACCTTCCCTCAAAGTTTGTACATGGAGTTTTGAGACAGTCTGTATAGATAATCAGTAGTGTCAAGTTATTTTTTTTTTTTTCATTCTGAGTATCGTAGAATTAATATATTTTTATTTAATGAAATATAAAATGCTATATGTTTTGTATTTCTTTTAGGCTGTACTATTAGAATTGTTATCAGACATCCCATTTAAAATAACATATTTCCTTGAAACTTGTGCATGTGAACTCGACATTCATCTTTCATATTGTCAGACAACTCACTTTCAAGAACATGTCTTCTCAAAGGTAATGATCCCACTACTTGGAGATGACGATAGCAGAGTGAGGCAAGCTGCTGCGACAGCAATATGTAGGTAATCAATTTTTGATCAAGTTCTCTTGTTATAATGTAAACAAGTAACTAATAGAAAATAGTAAGTTTTATTTATTATGATATAGTTGAAAACATATTTACTTCTCACTTAAATTATAGTGTGTTTATAATTAAACTTTCCCTACTTAACATCTCTATTTGCAAAATGAGTGATCCACACGCACAGGAAAAGTAATGTGAACATTGTCAAGGACATGGGGAAGAGAAATAATGACTAAGCAAGTCCATTGAAACACTTTTAACATGTTTCAGAATCATAGATATGCATAGTTTCTGCCCAGGATAGTCTGAAAGCATAGGATTTCCTGCAACTTCTCTTGATATGCTTCTCTTCAGATTGGTCCGTGAGGCTCTCACCCATTTTCTTATCTGTGACTTCATCAACGCACCTAGTGGCCAGATAAGGTACAGTGGCAGTGGTGGCACTGCGATGCATCCAAATCTTGTATCCCATAATCTGGACGTTATTCCAACAGAATTTGGTACTCATACTATAAATAGTTTCCTGTCTAAAGTGCGTTATACAGGGTGCGTTATCCGAACCATGTTCATATGAACTTTTGTTTTCATCTTGCTGTGGGGAATCACTGCCAGATAAACCCTGTATGGAGAAAGTTTAATTATAGCCACCCTGTTTATAATTTGAGTTTTAAGCTTTTGTTTTAATTAAAGCTTGTGATATTGGTTGATGTTACTTAATCTTAATAAAATAGTTTATATAATACAGTTTAAGAACATTTGGGAGCACAAGCATGCTTCATATAAACATTCTTTGAAATAGTTTTTTTGTTGGAAATACAGTGCTCCCTCTATATAACGGCACTCTACATAACACCAAATTTATAACTGCAAACCCATACAACGAAGTGTTTTTCCGGAAAGTAAAAAGTGCAGACATGAATGTTTATGGACTTGCAGTTATGTAGAGTCCCATTGAACAGGTTGACCCAAACTTATCCAGCATAATTGTTTAGAACATTGTATGGTTCAAATGGAACAAAAAATGTCCTATAAACATTACATCTAGTTTCGATCGTGTGCGAGATATCGACGTTTGTCTATTTTCTTGCAGAGTTGTTAAAGCAAATTAATAAAACACTTGAGAGTGCAGATCACTTTTATTCTGTATACTGACAGAACATCACATTGAACTTCAAAACAAAACTAAAATGATACAAGGAATAAGAATAAGAAGAAAGTAACAAATCATTATCGAGGAAGCCCCTCAAAATGGTTGCCCCCAGCTCCAATGCACTGGTTACATCTTCGGACAACTGAGCTGGTAGCTGCCACAATCTGGTCAGGCGTCATTGCTTGACTACAAGCTTGAATGGATGCAATGAATTCATCTCTGGTGATAAAGTACATTTAAGAATAAATAGGCAAACCTGCATTTTTTCTAGGAAAAGACTCTAAATAAAAGAAAATAGACAAATGTCAATATCTCAAACACGATCGAAACTAGATGTAATGTTTATAGGGCATTTTTTGTTCCATTTGAACCATACAATGTTCCTAAACAATTATGCTGGATAAGTGGGCCACTCTGTATAGAGGGAGCACTGTAATTCTTTAATTTTAAATAAGCTGAGTCTTTAAAAAAATAAGCTGAGTTGGAATTTTTTCTTGTGTGTGTAGGTTGTGTATTTGAATTCTGTTAGTTCTTCAGAAGGCCTTTTTTATTTTTCAAATTTGATTGAATTAAATGGTGGCAAAACATTTTGTTTTAATTATCTATTAGCATCATATGATGACAAAATCTTTATTGAAAGTATATTTAAAAAAAAAAAATTCTTCTGCAAGCTTAATATTTACAGAAATTTCTTTCTTTTTTCTCTTTTAATTCTTAATAGAATGATACCGAAATTGTTTTACCCTGTTGACCACTCTCGACAAGATCCAATCATAGCTTTAGCAAAAGAGAGGACGGATACATATCTTGACCCGATAATGCAAGAAGGTTCTGTATTTGGAATTTCTACCATTCCGGGTCTTATTCGACCGTATGACACATCAAAGGTCAAACTCATAAATTCCTCCATTGAGTTAGCTTTGTCTCGGGTTGTTGATCTTTTGGGTCAGACTTTAATTTCATCTAGATCCAAGTATATGACTGTAAGTAACAACTAGTATGTTTACACAATTAGAACTGAAAATATTATGCTGAGGATAACTGAGAGTCACAGATAAAATTATTATAATCTGAACTTTATAAAAATAACCACAATGATATAATTGACTGAGCAGCAGTTGAATTAGAGATACCTGTCTCATATCATGTAGTACCACTTTTCGCCCTGATTATGACGATGATTCGTCTGTGCATGGACTCTGCATGACGGCTGGAAGCGTTGGGATGCTATATGAACCCACAACCCCTGAACAAACTCCCACAGTTTACAAAGATTTGATGGAGAAAGGGCTGGGACTCGAACATCTCTCTCAGTGGCATCCCAGATGTGCTCAATGGTATTGAGGTCAGGTGACCTAGCTGGTCAGCGAAATGAGGTCACATTTGTGGAGTGTTCATCCAACCATCCGGATACAATTCGGAAGCAATGGTATGGTGCATTGTCTTGTTACAGAGGTCTCCATCAGGATGTTAAAGATGTGCAAATGGGAGCGCATGATAATCAAGGATATCTTGATAACATTCACCTGTGAGGGACGTTTCACACGTACAAGGGGTCCCATTTCAGTCCGCGTAAATAGTTTCCAGATAGGAATGCCACCTCCACCAGGTTGAAGAAAGAAGGGTCCATCACTTCATGTACAAAAGTGCCCTGCTGGTGAGAAGGGTCCATCACTTTATGTGATTTGCACCGTACTCGTACCCTGCCATTTGTATGTACCAACATGAATCTCAGCTCATCAGTCCAGGCAACCTTTTTCCACATGTCTGGGGTTCAGTGGCAATGTTCCTGTGCCTATGCTACTTATTGGACCCTGTGATGTACAGTCAGCAGAAGATGTCTACATGGAAAGATGGCTTCTGTACCCCAGAGTGAGGAGATGGTTCTGGATGTTGTGGCTGCTTACATGTTTCTGTGCACCAGCGTTAAACTGCCGTATGATCTGTTGTACTGTGGGCCATCTAGCTGCCATTACGATACGAGCTAGCTGACAACGACCCCGCTCAACCACACGGCGTTTTCCATGGCAGCTGGCCCTTGCAGGGAGGAATTCACTGGCATTGACATACTCACGGTGAACCCAAGATACAGTGGCTCGTGAAAATTCCCGTGCCTGCACGACTTTCAAGATGGAGTGACCCATTCATCAAGCCCTGACAATTTGCCGACAGTCAAATGCACTTAGATCTTTCATCTTACCCATGCTGCATCTGATTAGTACTGATTCCTGTCGCATCACTCCTTGATTGTCGGATCGTTGCTTACATCATTCTGCTTCCATTGCCAGGGCTGCCCACAGCACCACATTTTCATAATGCCAACTATCTCTAATTCAATTGCTCTTCTGTGTAAATATATAACAAAATATAAGAATTAAAGGTAAACAGTATGACTGGATATTTATTAAAGGTTGATATATTTTGAAACTAATGCTTCATCTACAGAATCAGTAGATGTCTAATAAACATGTGTCCAGATTTGAAGCAGTGAATGCAGGTTTTTACATTGAAGCAACTTTATATTAATGCACGTCCTGAAGATGCATAAACCTTTCACCTTTGGTGGTTTGGTACATGTCAGAAAACCGCTGTCTGTAAAGCGTTGCTGCTTCTCTTGTGTTGCCATTAGTAGCTCCATACACCATGTGCAAATCAGCCATTTCAGCATTTATTAAACCTGCAAATAATTCGACAACACGTGACAAGAGTCACTTGATATGACATAACCAGCCGCTGCCGATCAAATTCCAGCCAATTAAAACTCTTCAAAAGGATGCTGTCATTACGTAATTACACTAACAAAGTTCCTACTTTAAAGAGACATAACTCTTACACAACTTGTGTTTGACACATTTTAATTTTACATTTCCTATCACTGTGTATAGAATCTATATACAGAGTTTGTTCAATGAATTATTAAAAACCCTGTATACAAGATAAAATCAAATTAATTTCGATTTTGACTTAATACTTGAAGTCATCAAGAACAACATACAGCCAACCAGAAACGACCCTTCCAGTGAGAGCTAAAAATTCTGATTGGTTATTGACTGTTGTGAGACCAGCAGAAATTATCTGACTGGCCCCTTTTGATTATCTTATATACATAAATTGGCTATTCTCTTTTTCTTTTCATATACAGGCTCTCTAGATGAAGCATTAGCTTCGAAATACGTCAATCTTTCATAAATATCCAGTAGTTTTGCATACTTTTGATTCTGATTTTTTTTTTATTCACTGTAGCAACACCTGGTCATCATGTTCATGTTCAAATTATATAATAAATGCTGACAAGGACTCTAGGGGTGTCCACTTTTTGGTACCATAAGCATAATCATAGTATTTGTTCAATATGTCCTCCATCGAATTTCAGACAGGTCTGTATATGGAATTTCATGTTGTTTAACACCATGAGGCCATAATGATCGTCTTTGACATGGCATTTGTCCTCACTCTTGGTGAGTAGCTGGATCACATTGCAAATCTTAATGCTATACACCCATGACTCTAGAATGAAAAGTTCACTGGATGTAAATTTGGTAGCTGTGGAACCCATTCAACAGGTCCTCTGCAACCAATCTGCTGTTCAGGAAAGGTTTTGTTCAGCCAGACAAAACCAAGCAGAAATATTAGAATTTTGCCTATGGTGTGGGACTTTTCAGACACCCTGTATAAATTTTATATCATAGATGCATAATTCTAATTAGTTATATATTGTAGGAATTAACAACTTTAGTTAAAAAAAAAATTTTTTATAAAAAATTAATTCAAAAAATAATATTGTCCTTAATAAGATTTATAGAGGCCTTACAATACAACATAGTTCAAAAATAAGTAAAAGTTTTTGGCAACTAGTTTCGGCATTTATTCCTGCCTTTTTCAAGTCTACAAATGAGAGGAATTACACCAGTTACACAATATGTAAGGTACAAGGATTGCAATGTTTGGGTGATGAGATCACTAGTTAACGAAAAGCTAAGCTACTTGTGATTGGCTAGTATGGAAGTGGTAGATCAAGAGAATATCGCGCCTCTTAAACATGTTCAGTTTCTTCAACCCAGCTATCCAATTCACACTCATAACCGAATATAACAATTCCACCCCCTTCCTCAATCTTCTTATATCCAAAGATCTTCCCAATAACCGGTTTTCCTTCAACATATACTGCAAACCAACAACTACTTCCAACCTTATCTATGCAACTTCTTCCCATCCCCCAGCACACAAACCCACAGCGTTTCGCTTCATGATAGATCATGCACTTAAACTCCCCCTTAACCCTTCCGCATGTGACGACGAAATCCACGTAATCCATTACCTTGCCCATCTAAATGGATACCCTCATTCCCTAATAAATTGGCTGTTACATAATAGAAACCAGTCTCTCCAATGTCTTGTACAGCCTTCCCCTACTCCATTTAGAAAGTAGGTTTCCTTCACATTCACTGGTAAAGCCATTTACCCTTCATCCCATCTCAATGTCTCCTTCTGCAATATTTTCTCATGCCGACACTTATTCAACTATCACGTTATACCCCCATCCACCCCTGTCCTAACGGTTTTAACACAAATGGTGTAAATCGTATAAATTGTAAAGCTTGTGATAAGTTTTACTTGGACATGTCGAACCGCTCCATAGCCATTAGATTTAATGAACATGCTACATGCTACCATAAAAAAGACAGGAAATCGAACTATGTCGAACATCTATTACAAGAAGATCATCCCATTTGCAAGATAGAAGACACTACACAGATTTTAAGAACATCTTCACATCCAAAAAATACACCCATTTTAGAATCAATCAAAATTTATAAATGCATCTCGGATCCAAATTCTAAAAAACTTGTTTTGAATTCGCAGCTATGTTTTGACATTTACCCAATTCTGGACCAAATACGTAACTTAATCTAATTAGCCAGTTAAAAAAAAAAAAATTCTAACTCGTAAAAATTCAATGTTTTCTTGATCTACCACTTCCATGCTAGCCAATCACAAGCAGCTTAGCTATTCTGTAATTGGTGATTTCATCACCCAATCATTGTATTCCTTGTACTTTATATATATATTGTGTAACTGCTGTAATTCTTCTCATATGTAGACTTGAAAAAGGCAGGAATAAATGCCGAAACTACTTGTCAAAAATTTTTATATACTTTTGAACTATGTTGTATTGTAAGTCCTCTATAAATCTTATCAAAATCAAGTTTTTGGCAGTGTTTCACATAAAAATACTCCAAACTTCTGTTTTCCTTGTTCATCTACTTGATTCGCCATTTTGCTCCTTTATGCTACCTAAAATGAAGATCTCAGAAGTACAGCGCAAGTTTAAAGTCACCCACATCAAAATTTAGCTGCCCGTAAAAGTACCAGTTTGAGAATTTAAATGAAAATAAAGTATCACAGAGATTAGTTGAAATGCTGACTGTTATTTTTAACAGAAATTATTTAGGTGTTGTAGTAAATGTTTGAAATGATATCTTCTCTCGCCAATACAAAAATGTGTTTGTTCTGCCAGATTTCGTAACACTCTGTGAAGCATGGTGATATTGATGTTAGAAATGGCTGCTGTGATGCTCGTCTGTTCGCCTCTGATGCCCGAGTAGGCGGGTTCGATCCCAGCCGAGGACGATGAGGATTTTCAGGGGGAAATCCTAAGAACGCGCACTTCCTTTGGAAGGGAAGTAAAGCCGTTGGTTCCATGTAGTCATTTGCCGACTGCACGTTAATGAACCCTTGCAAGGCAAAATTTGCAGCCCCTATAACGCCGTCCTGATATGGCCATAGTAGTTGAAAGGGACGTTAATACCAAACAAACCAACCAACCAACACATGGCTGTTCAGCTTCCCAGTGGCATCTGGCTTCACGCAGTGAAATGTACTATTGTGTGCTTCTCTTATGAGTGGTACACACGTCTTGGACTCGAGCACGAAGCCCAGCTTTATGGATATGAAGAACTCTGCACTTCCCTCAGCATGTCTAAAGAGGTGGCATTTGCTGCACGTGCAATGTGTCGATCTTCCATTGCATTCATTGTCTGTGGATGCCTGTTCAGTAATCTTCATGCCACCAACAGATTCAACTTGAAATTCTACTCGTGCCATGCCACATTTCAGTGGCCATACAATGATGTGACCATTAATGAACCCTCTCTCATACAGGGTCAGCTGTTTCATCGTTACTTTTTCAACATAAAACTGCATTTCAAACGACAAGGAAAATTCAATGCAGAATCATTTTTTGGTTGTTTTTCAATACAAAACTGCATATCAGAACCCTGTGCTATTGAGGTATCTAAGTGGTCACAATGGACAGTCAGAATCATAAATTTGCATTCAGCATCAGAAGAAACCTTGATAGGAGAATCCAAGCACTAGGTGTATGGTATTTAACAACACCGGACTGCCTCACAACATTATAGAAATTATTCAGTATGAAATTAGTTTTTCTCTTGGTATTCCTTTTGCTTACGTTGGAAAACTTTGTTCAAATTTCATTTTGGCAAAAAAAGAAATAATAATAAATATAAGCATGATGGCAGCCTATAGGCATTAACTTCATTGTTACCAGGTTTTATTCTCAAGTGTTATTTCGTAAACAGCCAACACATTTAAATGGGAAAGACAAAAAAAAAAAAAAAAAAAAAAGTCTTTTCCACTGTGTGTTAATATATGTGCATTCAGATTGCAATGTCCCAAACATAATACAAGCATTGGAAATTTAATCTGATCACAACAGCGCTGTAGGATGATATGCAATTGTATTGGCACATGCAAGGCCATACCTTCTCCTTCTACGATGTAATGGGCATTGCTTTCCACATGATGTGTACATACTAATGTGGTACATTCTGTTCAGAATAAAACGTTGGTGGAGAAACATGTTTTCCAAATTAGAGCAGATGATATTGGAAAATGGGTGGACGTTAATTGGAAATGTAAAGCCCAGGACAGAGTGCATTGGAAATGTTTGATGAAGATCTATATCCAGAAGTGGATTGAAAAGGGTTGAAAATGATAATGATGATGTATGGTAGTTTCAAGGGACACATTAATTGAAATTCCTCACTAACTTATTCGACTGGGCTCTTTCCTTCGGATATGTTATAAAAAAATTAACTAGATTGTCAGTTTCTATTGTGAATTGTTATTTTGCCTTTATAGTAAATTTATAAGGTCCTTGTCAGTATTCATTGGAATAGATTTTAATATATAATCTTATGGTGACTCATAATTAAAATTGTTTTATTTTATTATTTTATTACCAATATTTTATGCTAATCTCATAATTGTTTTATAGATTGGATGTTGTCATGCTCTTTCCTTGCTCTCAGAAGAATATTTGGTGACTGCTTATCCATATGCCTGGTCTTGCAGCCTTGCATCTCATCATGGATCTATTCAAATGGCTGCAAAACAACAGTATGTTTTATATCTTTGAGTGCTTATTGTATTCCTATATATATATTGTCTAAGTAAAGAATGTGTACATGTACTATAACTTTCTTGGCAACACAGAATAGAAAATTTTTGTGGCAACAATGGTTATCACGTCCTGTATCTCATTCTGCACAAGCAGGCTAATTTGAATGCAAAGAGTTTTAGTACAACATTGAAACAACAATAAGTGCGAAATATGAACAGTTCAAAGCAGTTTTCTTGTGTTCACATGCAAAAGGTCCGAAACGGTGCAAGCAGCTGCTGCATGCTACATGAAAAAATCAATGGCATTTGTAAGTGAAGTGTTTTGAAGACCACAAAAATGCCGATGACCTACCATAATGGGGCGTAACAAGAAAGACCACTAAAAAACTAGACAAGTGTGTCATAGAGACCTTCATGAAGAATCCACAAATAACCTTGCTGGAAAGATTGGGGAAAACTGAGGCATAAAGCAGCAATGTAGTGAAGTGGGGGGAGCATAATGCTCCTGGTACCAGCCTTGTTATCCTTATTAGGGGCTAGAAAGGTGCAATGAACACCCATGCCCCAGGCACCATTTACCTTCGCTTCGCCACTATATATAAAGATACTCAGTTGTCTCTGGAGACAATAAGGAGTCATTTGCAGGAGAAAAACATAAAATGGTGGAGTACATTGAAGAAACTTCTCCTATTTGAAAACCATGTGAAGAAACATCACCAGTGGACACAGGAAAATATGGAATGTGATTGGAGCAATGTCATTTTCTGGGATAAACCCTCATTTTGGTCTTGTGATTTCCTATATCGAGCATGGTCATCCCCCATAAACCATCCCGTAAAAGTACATGTCTGGGATAGCTTTCTCAAAATATGGATTTGGAAATTTGTGCATCTTTACTGGAAATCCGGATGCTCAAAGAATGATCCAAATCTTCATAAAAAAATCTGTTACCATCCGTTCAAAGGGTGTACGGAAGGACAAATATAAACTACATTCTTTAAAAGGACAATGACCCAAAACATGAAAATCTGGAAACAAATTTAAAAATGTATATGCTAACTTTATAAAGTAGTCAAATCAGTTTTTTGTTTAGTTATCCACATTTAGTAATTAGTTTGAATAATACATTACTTAATTACTTTCAGCATCAGATAATTTTCTGTATTGTTGGAAAAGGGGTCTAGCAACTACTTTTTTAGTTACTGCTTAAATGCTGGAAGGGTCCCTGATATACTAAATTATATACAAATAACAAACGGCTGCCCTTGCTTTTGTTTTTGGCTGTGAAGTTCTGTGATGATACTGCATTCAACAATAGATGTGAAACAACTTCTTCACATAGCAGACAAAAGTAGGATATCCATTCAGACAAAAGACTATATTAACTGTATCAATTGTTTGTTATTTATGTCATATATATTTACATTAAATATTTACATTTAGAGGCAAAACTTTTATACATGGTGATCAAAAACTTTTATCGGTGAGATAAGGGTTCATAATACTGTTCCTATCAACGAAATTGGTAAACTTTTATACCAATTGCAACGGTTCATAGAGTGAACCGAAATAACATTTTCTGCCAATGAACTGGGGTCGGAAATATTTCCTTATTTTTAGAGACAATTCTGAACCTCGAGCAGCAAATGAGAATGAACGTGGCAGTTCGGTGTGCATAGAAAACAACAGACATTCTTTGGTTAAATATTGCTTTATTCATTTTGGAGGTTGTAGTGATAAAATAAAAGTTGTGACCACCAATCTGACAACTCAATTCACAGCATCACTACACTGATGTTTAGATCTGCCGCAAGATCTCTGGCATGTCATGAATATTCCTTGTTGTTACAAGTATTCTGCAGGCTCAACAAGCATCTACACTATTTTCTGCAAATTTCCTCAGAAAAAGAATCTAAAGGTGTCTTATCAGGTGAACTTGCCGGCCACTTAGTCCTGTCCACCTAAAACCATAATATAGTAATCAGGTGCTTCATAACTGCACGGGTGAATTGTGTTTGTGCTCCGTCATGTTGTTCTCAAGAACTTTTTGTAATTTTGCCAATAAAATAAGCTTAATACTACAGCCGCAGCCAGTTGGGCAGAGCGTATGAGGTAAAAACTTGTTTTTAACTTTGCTTTTTGGCAGTTTTTGATAATTTCATTTGTTGGCTGTCGCGTCATGCTAAGTGCGGGAATCAAATTTTGTAATAAAGAGCTAAAATAAACCATAAAATTTATTGTCTGGACTGAAAAATCCTTAAGTTATAGGGATAATTATCTTATAAAGATCTTTGCTATATGGAGATTGAAAAAGCATTAAATCAGTAAGATTTTTGCCGGGACTACAGAAAAATTACGTTATAGAGATAATTTCGCTATATCGACATTCGTTATACGGAAGTTCTACTGTATCTTCCCGAGTTTCAGGTTTTGAGTAGTTTGACACAGGCCTGTATCATGCATATGCCTTTGAAAGGAACTATTGTCTCTCAAGATGCTGATGTAAAGGTATAAAAGTGTCTTTAATTGGCAAGTATCAGCGTTGATGATACAAATAGGCATCTGCTCCATTTTATTAAATCTTTTTATATGATTATTATATTATATTAAATTATATTATATTAAATCATATCTACCATACATTACGTCTTATATTAAATCTACAGGGTGAATCAAAAACACCTGACAGATTTTAAAATAAAAGAACATTTCAGGAAAAAAGCATAAATATTTATAACTTTGCCATAGATTCATTTCTCTTATTTTTCAAAATATTGAAAAGAAAATTTAGTTGGTCCTTTCAAAAGAAGGAAAATTTCTCTCTTCATGCCAAGGAAGATAACAGTCAGTGAAATGTATATAGGGTAGATGTACCTATAGTTGACTGTGTACCAGTAATTGACAATTCATGATTTAAAGGCTTTTAATAAAGTAACAAGGCAAGAGAAGGGACTGGTGTTGCCACCCTGTATTAAACAATGTGTTAGACTTCCCAGAACAGCAAAAAACTAGGAAAACTTTGCTCTCTATCATGGCTGCAAACATAAGGTGATTGTTCAATGCTTTACTAAATCAAAAAAAAAAACTAACGACCCACTAGGCAAGAGTTTGATTACTTGAATTTACTTCAAGAATGTTATGCAGTACTTGCTATTAATTTTACGTGGGCCTTTTTGTGTGATCAGTGGACAAATACTTCTAATAGTAACAGAATTTCAGATGACCAATGTGTTAACTGTTTTAATCCACGGTCAACTACTAGCACCCAGATCTGTAGGTCACTAGTAATTGATATAACCTGTCAATTATTGATAATTTTTGTGTTTAAAAGACGAATAAAAAATATAATTATGTGTTATAGAATGTAGGTTAATAATAAAGGAATGATTTTAAGTCTAACATCTTAATTTCCAGTAATTGACCTAGCTGTAGCAATTTTAGGAACTTGGCTCTCAATTTCTAGATCACCCATTTTGACATTAAGTCTTCTAGGCCCTATTTGCCGATTCTTTTTGTTGGTCCTGAATTTTGTCACAGAGACGATCAACAGATAGCTATGATAGATTATCTTCCATGAAGAAAATTACTATTCTGTTTACTATGATAAGAAGTACCATAGGATGAATTGGACGAATTTTGCAAGTAGGAGAACGATCATAAAAAAATCAAGTTTTTGGACAAATTTTCCAAGTTATGGTCAGTGGCTCTTGGAAAATAGACTTGATTGACTGCTAATGTTAGTAAGACAGTCTTTATGGTCTTGATCACTGTGTTTTGGGACTGTGATGGTGTCATACTCATTGATGTGATACCAAGAGGCAGCACCATTAATTCTGAGGCATATGTGAACACATTAACCAAACTCAAGAAGTGCTTCCAGCGACTTGGACGCCATAACAACCCAGCTGATTGTTTGCTTCAACATGATAACTCTCCCCTCACCATTTTGAGGACGTCGGAATACATCACGAAACAGAGTTTGCAGTGTTACCCCATCCATCTTACAGCCTTGATTTAGCGCCCTCAGACTTTCACTTGTTTGGGCCATGGGCCATTGAAGAATGCCATTCGTGGAAGACATTTTGAGGAAGACAAAGAGGTGGTTCACACAGTGAAGACATGGCTGCGTGGACAGAACAAGGACTGGTACCGACAGGGCATACACGCCCTTGTGTCTCGCTGGAGGAAGGCTATAAAACAGGACGGAGATTATGTGGGAAAATAGGGAGTGTAGAAGAAACATCATTCTTTCGTGTGTATAAGTTTCATTGTGTTCAATAAATAATTGTTGAAGAAAAAAATTGTGGTGCATTACTTTCTGGGCTACCCTTGTACATTTGAATATGGTAAACACTGAAAAAGGGAAGAGACTTTTTACTTTCTCGGCAGTTAAAAATTTTAATAATCTACCTGATTATATTAAAAATGCTAATTCTATTAAGATTTTTACTCGGTAATGTAAAAGGTTGGTAAAAAAAAAAAAAAAAAAAAAAATTATAAGCGTAAAATGTTCTTATAAAAACATGTGTAAAATTTTTATATGTAAATACTTTAGTTGTGTTAAGTTATAAATGCCAGTTAATTTATTTTATTTATATTTTAATCAGTTTTTTTTTTATATTTTGTATTATGCTTTACCTTTTTTAGTATATTTTATATTTTATTTATGCCTTTGAGTTAGAGTAAACTGAATTCTGGACAATTGCCCAATATGTAACAGTAAAGATCTGAAGAGGTAATAAGAAAAATAACACTCCACAGAATAAAACTGATACAAAAAGGAAAATAACCAGAACAAATAGGAATGTGGATAGTGATGATTAAATAGAAATAAAAACTCTTAAACCACAACGAAAATACAAAGAAAAATACAACCTGTATGCATATCGAAAGCAAGGCTTTCATCATTCAGCAGGACTAGTGAGAAACCTCGATAGAAGAGAGAATTCTGAAGGTTAAAAGTAACCTGGAAGGCTTTATATAGTGCGATAAATCGCAAATGACCAAAGGGAGAAAAGGCACTCGAATTAAATTTTTTGATTGGTTGTAACTCCCACCTACCATCGGATGAGTGATGAATCGCCAACTGGGCCAATGTCTGAATTAAGCAAAAGGTTCTTCTTGGTCCTCTGAATAGCCATGCTCTCAAAGGCATTAAGCAAGAAGCATTATTTATTTACAAGTTTTAAATTATCCACATTAAAGTCATGTCCGGTGTCAAACGAGTGTTTCGCGATGGCCGATTTTTCTGTCCTTCCAAATCTGCGATGAGACAAATGTTCCTTGAATCTAGTTGTCAGGCATCTTTTCGTCTGACCTTTGTAACGTTTTGGGCAACGATTGCATTTTATTTCGTAAATCCCTGATTTTTGATGGTCCGGAATCTTGTCCTTCGGGTTGCCCAATAGATTTTTGAGTTGGTTCGGATTCCTGAAAGACAAGGCCAAATTATGACTTTTAAAGATGGAAAATAAACCTTTTGTTAGTACATTGTTATAAGGGATAGTGATGGTTCTCTTTTTATCTTCTTTAATATTTTTTAAAGTTGTAAGTACGACTAAATCTATCTTGTATTTCCTTTTCTTCAACAAGTCATCAATAAAACTATCGGAAACCTTCCAACTATTTAAACTGTATCCCAGCCAACTCTGGGCACCCTTGGAAGCAAAAAATGTCTACCTTTATTTTTATGATAGACCGTGCTTTAAATCTTCCTCTTAGCAAAAATAAATTTCTAAAAGAAATAGAATACATCAAGATAATTGCCAAGATTAATGGTTACAATCCCAATTTTATTGATGACTTGTTGAAGAAAAGGAAATACGAGAAAGATTTAGTCGAACTTACAACTTTTCTATCGAGGTTTCTCACTAGTCCTGCTGAATGATGAAAGCCTTGCTTTCGAAATGCATATAGGTTATATTTTTCTTTGTATTTTCGTTGTGGTTTAAGAGTTTTTGTTTCTATTTAACCTTTGAGTTATGCCAGCGATGTCGCTGCTTGTCAGATTATTCTTATACAGATAAATAAAGAAAATAAATAAAAGATGATGATATTGCACTAGTGGGAAACCCCTTCATTTTCTATGGTCCTTGCACTCTTCATGTGAGTGGAATGGCTTAATTTATTATTTCAAACGGAAAAGAAAAATATAAATGATCTATATGAACAACTTAAGTTTTAAAAAGCACAATTTTAATTAATGTTAAATACTTTACACATTCTTAAAAAATGCTTGATTTCATCAGGTCATTAGAAGCTACTTTTGAATGTTGTCAATTACTTTTTGTAAATATATAAGTAAAATGTTGTCAATTACTGGTGAAACTGCCTGTCAATGTCTGGTGATTCATGGATTAGTTAAAAAAAAAAAATTGAATAACTTAATAGCTTTTAAAGATATAAAATTGTTTATAGATTGGCACATTCTGCATTATATTTACAATTTAATGGTATTAGTAGAAAAGTTTCAAAATTTAATTTGATTTACGTACACAATATCGTTTTACAGTAATGTCTTAAACTGTCAATTATTGGTACATCTATCCTACGAGGAACTACCTAAAATATCTAAGAATTTGAATATTCTGTCCAAACCAAAAACAGTACAAAGTTCTGCTACAAGATGCCTCTTGGTGCACCTTTCAGCTGTTGCTCTGCGGAATTTCATAATCCTAAATGCATTTCTTTGTGAGTTATTGCTGTTTTTGTTGCTACGTGTTTTTTTGCTTCTGAGAATTTCCAAATTATTCATTCTGGTCAGACAGGAAGTTTTATTGTGAGGTTTTGAAGAAACTGGGGAAAAATTTTGTGCAAATGTCCCAAGTTGTGGAAGAATAAAGAATGGTTGCTCCACCATGAAAATGTGCCTGGACACACTTAATTCATTATAATGGAATTCCTGGCAAAAAACAATAGCAACGGTGACAACGGTCCCCCACCCTCCCTACTCTCCTAGCCTCCTGTGATTTCTACCTCTTCTCTAAAATGAAAGGGTGACGTTTTGACTCCATTGAAGATATCCAAGTGGAATCGCAACTGAACACTCTACAGGCTTGGGACTGCCAGAAGTGCTTCCAAAAATGGGAAAATTGCTTGGATTGTTGCATACGTTGCTGGAGGCGACTATTTTGAAGGTGACGGCGGAAATTAGGGTTAAGATACATTTTTTGCTTTTTACATTTTAGAAATTTTGGACAGCACCTCATATGTGTATGTTATTTAAACAATTTTTGTGGGAAAAAAAAAAAGCATTTTCATTCTTTTTAAAGGACTTTTCATCCACAGTTTCTGGTGATCCTTTTTATTAAAATTAAGTTAGGTTTTGAGAATGGTCGATTAGAGTATTGCAAATGAAGGCAACAGGCCAAATTGGAGTCGGGAACTGTATTGTATAAACACCTCTGCTACATTAAGGCAAGGCTGCACAAACTGCCGTTTCATCTCAAACTGAACTCTAAAGTACAAGGAATAAGACTTAAGCACCTGATAGCATAAACTAAATTCAATCATGGACACCTTACAGTGTTCTCTCCAGAAAATTTTATCAGGTGGGTGCAAAGATAAAATAGCCAGGCAAACAACAATTAAAAACAAATAAATCATTATGCAATTTTGTGCAGCTTTTTATGTATTCAGTCAGGTGGTACGTCCCTTCAAAAGGGCTTAGGGAGAATCCTGTCTTATATGAGGGGAAGTCGTATAGAAATGAATATAGAAATGAAAAAACAATATGAATGCTGATATGAAAACTACTTTTATTTCTCTGCAAAATCTCCCTGTACATTGAAACACTTGTCCCATTTTTTCACAAGCCCCTCAAAACCAGTAAAATAAAATTCTTTGGGCTGCTGTCTGAACCAGGTGGTGACTTCTCTTTGTACAGCTTCATTGTCAGCTGAAAGATGATGTTTAAGAGGACCGAACAAATGGAAATCATGAGGAGAAAAGTCAGGACTATATGATAAGCAGTATGCCCTCATAATCTCAGAAAACTGTGAAGATCCTCTTACTGCCAGCAAGACAATTGAGATGCCGAGAAAGACAATTCTTGAGCATCCTCCGTATAGCCCTGACCTTGCTCCAAGCGACTTCCATTTGTTCGGCCCTCTTAAACTATCATCTTTCGATTAAGGTGTACAAAGGGCGAACACTTTCCCTACAATTAAGCTGTACAAAGGGAATTCACTGCCTGGTTCAGACAGCAGCACAAAGAGCTTTATGCTGCTGGTTTTTTGAAGGGCTTGTGAAATGATGGGACAAGTGTTTTAATGTACAGGGAGATGATGCAGAGAAATAAAAGTAGTTTTCAAATCAGTACTCTTATTTGTTTAATTTCTATATCCGTTTGCAACTTATTTACTGACTTCTCCTTATATATGTAGGAGATGCACTTACCTGCAAATGCACTTGCTCCGCTCATCTTGAATTCTGTTAATGGTGAATGAAATTCATTTAATGTAATTGTACATGTTATTGCAGTGCCGTCTAATCTGTTAAAAATGAAAGAAGTTTTTAAAACTACCTGATGTTTTTGAATCACCCTGTATGCTAAAACTTCATGAATTTAGGTTCTATTAAAATTTGTTCTTGATCTGTGTAACTCAAATGACATTTACCATTTATTTCTAATAGAAACAAAGATGATTCCATTAGTGATATGGCTCCAACTACCTGTGTTGGTTTAACAAGTCTAGTCTTATCTTTAGTGACAAATACAACAATTGCGATGGATCTAACAGTTCATCAACAGATATTGCATCTTGTTGGTAATTTATTTGCAGGTAATTAATTGAAGGTTAAATCTTAATTCTTCCAGACATGTCTGGGTTTTTCAGCAGTTTTTTTTTCTTATCTAGCAATTGCATTTTGATAGGCTTGGCTGTTTCTGTTCTATAGATTATAAAATTTATATGATGCACTTTGTTTTATTCACATGGGAGGGGTCAAATGTTACAAAGTTCATCCAGTTTTATTTTATGTTTACAGCTGTTAAAAGTTCATTTTAATTGTTGATTTGAATAGCTTCTGGCATTTTTTTTTTAATGTAGAAGAGGAATATGAAAAAAGTATAAGTTTCACACAATATTATGCTGTTACATATCAGCTCTAAACATAAAATAAAACTGGATGGACTCCAGGGCCAAACTGTGCATTTTTTTTTGAGGGGGTTAATGGTCTGAGGGGGCTGGCCCAATCCTACTTGTGGGTGGCAGTCCCCCAAGCAGCAGAATAAGTTGGCAAGTAGTGCACCTTCTCCCCTTGCATATGGTCATGATGGATTTTGTACTATCGTGCCTGGCACAAAAGAAAAAGGAAACTGGCATTTGTATAAATGAAAAAACAAATCCTTCAACCGCTCAAACACATAAAGGAAATGGGGAATTACTTATTACTGATGCCAGGAATAAGTAATACCCTGTTTCTCGTTCGTTTCTGATTGGTTGAAAGAGGTTTTTTTCATTTATGCATGCGCCAGCTTCCTTTTTCTTTCATGCCAGGCACTATAACAAGGGAATTACACAAACATGTACCTCAGAGATTCTTACCAAATTGAAATATGTTACTCATTTGAAGCTACTATTGATGCTTGCAAAATAAGAAAATGGGAAATTTTGTTTCTTTCAAAATAAACCGTGAAAACGAAAAAATTTGAGCGCACATAGGCATACAAAGACTCTATTGTTAAAGCGGTATGTGTGTGTATGTGTGTGTGTGTGTTAATGCACTTGACAGACTTCCAGGTTGTTCCTTGAGGTTGGATGTAGATGCATAAGACTTCTGAGACTGATGCATCTCTGCAAATCTGTGTGCAGTTTGGGTAATTGGAATAGAGGAGTGCTTTGAAGATTTTTGAGACAATTTCCCGAGAAGTATAGTGGTTTATTCTGGGGAATGAAACAGGTCTTTAAATTAAAAGTGGTTGTTTGGTTTAAGGAGCGAGTTGAGATATTGATTTGGGCGAGGATTGAGTTTGTTAACTCGAATTTCTCTAATAGTTTGATAAGGTGATTTTTGTGTTTTTAGAACGGAGGAGCAGGAAAGTGTTTATTTTAAGATCGCCACAGTCAGATAATTGGGGGGAGAACATTTTCATAAAATAAATGGTACCGCACTCTGTTGGCCATCGGTAGCGAATAATTTGTAGCGCGATTCATTTGACCACATTATTATTTTCCAGTGATCTGTCGTCTATTCTTGCTGTTTCTTACACTACTGGCAAAGTTTTCAGTTCTTTGGTGAAATGAGAGACTTGTGCTTTCCATTCTCTCTGCCCCAGTATTCCGACCACTTATTGAACACGCATGATATCAAGCTGGAATACTAGAGAGCCAAGCCATACTAATAAAAGAACTTTCAGGATGCATGTTTTGATTCCAAGAAAAGTCCTGCAACTTCTCACTCAATGATTGTAAGATGATTCCAATTATTAAATACAGCTGATGCCAGAAATTAATTTGCTTTTTGCACTTTTATCAGGAGTATCATGTGATGCATTGGCATGTAATGAAAACCTGCTGTTACAAGTATAAACATATCCTATAAAACCTGCTCCTGAGGATATTTACAAAAACGTATATTTCCCACTTAGATCGTTAGGTGGCGTCAAATGGGACATATTTGATCATTTCTAGGTACCCCTGCACTTGGGCTGCTTTTCTACTTTTGGATCAACAAATGAGCTATCCATCATGAAGAAACCTTCCAGAGTTGCAGGTGATCAAGCAAGATTGTTTTAACCACTGATGATCCAATGCCCAGGTTTGTCTCAATCCGGGAATAGGTTACCCGATTGACATTCATGATCATATCTGATACAGCATGGATTTTTTCCAGCTTAACTGTATCAGCTGGCCATCTACTCCAAGGTTCGTCTTCAACTCACCATCTTCCCCTCTTAAATTCGCAAAAGTAGAATGAAACTGGGGCTTTACTCGGATCTCTGCTAGGAAATATCTCTTGTAAAGTTTCAAAACAATTCAACATTTCTAAGCCTTTAGAATAATTATAGAAATTCATCACAAGGCATGCCTGTTTCTTCTGCTCCATTGTGTTTTACATCTAACTCCCATTATGTGAGCTTTAGAATTGTACCACATGAAAGCAATGCAACATGGCACGCTCAAATCTTGCACACGACCATATGATAGAATGAAGTACTTGGAAAAAGTAAAACAAATTTGGTGGGATACATGCAATGTTCCTGGCTAAAACTTTTAAAGTGCCCTTTATATATAGAAAAATGTAACAGTTTAATTCAAAACAGCAGTGAAAATATATTCCTTGTAAATATTTTATCTTATAATGAATTGGAATTTGATAAATTTATTCCATTAACATCATCAGAAAATCAAAGCTCGTTATTTCAAGTAATTAGAAATAAAAATGAAAATGTTAAAATAATATTAAAATTCGTAATTAAATTTCATACAGGGTGCGGCAGATATTTGAGAACAAAACGACGTCTGCAGGTAAAAGGAGCAGACACTTAAGATACCACAGAACCTTTAATACAATTTACATTTTTGTACAAAGGACTACAAAATACATATTGTTATTCAATAAAACCACCGTCCGCCACAGTGACAGCCTCCACACACTGTCGGAACCGCTGGCAGGCAGCAATGAGGTGGGTCTTCTGGATTTCTGCCATTGCCTCTACAATAGCTGGCCTGAGAGCTTCGACGATGTTGTGTGGATGCTTGTTGGATCCCTCTCAACGACGCCCCAGACATAATAGTCCAAAAAATTGAGATCAGGGGAGCTGGGGGGGCCACATCGGAGAAGAACCACAGCATTCCTGGTTCCTCCAGATGCTTTAGCTTGTTGAGGAGGCACTTGGTCCTGTCCAGTCGATTCTTCTTGGTTGTCTCGGACATGAACTGTCCCCTCCGCAACACATACGATTTGTAACGGAGGTCTTCATGCACCACATGTTGAATGGTCGCTTCATTAACCTGCAGCTCCCTCCCAAGTGCTCTTATAGACTTCCCTGGGTCCTCATTGATTGCAGCTGGACAGAATGGATGAATTCTGGTGTCATGATACGGTCCGAGCGCCGACAATATCGTTTCCTCTGTGAAATGGTTGACACATCACCACTGGCAGCATCCAGTTCTCCCTGAACATTGAACACGAAAAACTGGCGACTTTCAGGAATGCAGCAATCTTGGAGTCAGAGTGTCCTGCAGCCAAGGAGACAATGACAACAGGTCGCTTCATTTGCTGGGTTAACTTTAGATCCGACATGCTTATCTGCCTCGTTTCAGAATTGTTAAATAGTATGACATATTGACTATTACATCATACTCACGTGTTCTCAAATACCTGCCGCACCCTGTAGATATATTCCTCAAAATTTTTGTTGTCATGAACACCTCTGACTACATTAATGAAGCTTACAGACAACTTTTTGATATCACGATCTACAAGAAACTAACCTCCGATCCTACTAACATTCTACCATAAACTTAAAAATATCCTCTCTCAGCTTGATTCCTCTTCTCAAATTGATAATAAAATCCATCTCTTCCTCTTTCCAAAATTCAGTTCCCTTGCTCATTTCTACCTTCTTCCCAAGATTCACAAACCTGGCAATCCCGGCCATCCGATCATCTCTTGTAATACCCCTCTGTTAGCTGCTATCTGCTTATGACGACCACCATGTACACCGCATCCCACCCAGTCTTTCTTCCTATATCAAAGACACTAACGATTTTCTCTTCCATATCCAGTGCCTTAATGACTCTAATTATGATTTCAAGAACGTCTTCCTCTGCACGCTTGACATCTCTTCTCTCTATACTAACATTCCTCATGATGATGGGGTTGAAGCTGTTTGCAACAGCCTCATGGCTAACAAACCTTTCCAAGTTCCTTCTACTGACACGGTCTGCCTTCTCCTTCGCACCATCCTCACCTCCAGTTTCTTCACTTTTAACAATGATTATTATATCCAGTCCAGCAGCACTGCTATGGGCTCCAAAATGACACCCAACTATGCCAATATTTTCATGGGGGAGATGGAAACCAAATTTCCATATCCCCCTTGAAGCCATTGGGCTGGCTATGGTATATTGATGATGTTTTCCTGATCTAGCCACATAATGAAGACTCACTCCTATGTTTTATCGCCCACACTAACTCCATCCACCCCTCCATCAAGTTTTCTCACAATTATTCTACAATGATGGTTCCTTTTTTGGATGTCTCTATCTCTATCACTAACAATAAATTGTCTACAAATCTCTATAAGAAGCCCACCGACCAGCACCATTACTTACACTATGACAGCTGCCATCCATGCCATTGCAAGGATAACATCCCTTTACATCAGTTAACTCGCATCCATAGAATATGCACTAATCAATCAGAAAAGGACTTCCATGCTAACGCCCTCACCCACTCCCTTAAAGTAAGAGGCTACTCCAAATCTGTCACACACGCTTCTATCTATAAACATCATAATTACCGTTCAAACAACAATCCCAATCTTCTCCAGCCATGGCAACACCTACGCTAATTCTTCCTTATCATCCAACCCTCAATAGCATTAAAAATGTCTTAAGGAAACATCAACATATTATTGACAACTCTCCTCTTCTCCATTCTATTCTACCAGAACTACCAAAAGTTTCTTTTAAACGGATATCTAATTTTAAAGATATTCTAGTCCATGCTGCTATCACTAAACCATGCACTTCTAATAAGGGCTGTTCACCTTGCAATGAAAAACATTGTGGCATTTGCCATTTTCTTAACCCTGCCACCTCCATTTCCAGCAGTGCTTCCTTCTTTACTCTCAAGATTAACCAGAACCTGACCTGCACTTTTCTAAACCTAATATATTTGTTGGAATATGCTCAAAGTATGCCAGAAGCAGTTTGTTGGAGAGTCGGGTAATACCATACGTACCAGATTCGCCAGACATAAGTTTGACATCCTTTGTACTGCTGACATCTCTGTCGCTAAACATTTTAATTCCCCTGGCCACTCTTTACAGGATGTCAGCCTTTATATTCTTCGCAATAACTTCCATAACAAAAAAGAAAGAAAGCAATTAGAGTCTTTTCTTATTTGGAAATTTAATTCCCTAACCCTTAATGGCATTAAACTTAGCAAAGGAACCATTCCTTCATTACCCTTCCCATATTCCTCTCCATCTTCAGCTATTCCCTAATTTGTCACAGGCTTTTCTGGGCCCTTGTCTTTTTTTTTTCTCTTTTCTCAGTTATTTCCTCTTTTTTAATGTTTTTTTTCATACTTTTCTTCTTCTATGTTCATTTTATGTCCATCTCTGTACTCTTTGGTTTCAGTCGGATCTGTGTGTGGTAATTCCATTGGACAGTGGCTTTTAATCCAGAGCAATTCTAACAGATCCTACTGTATCATTCCCAACCTGTTTTATAGTTTTTGTCATTTTAATTCTGTATGTGTTACCCTATCGCATTTTTCTTGCCACCCTCTTTTCACCTTGTATTTGTCATCTTTCTGTCCTATCCCAGCACATCTTTGAATTCATTTCCTGTCCTCCCATTGGTTCTCTTCTTTTATTTCAGCCAGTACCGTCTTACTACTCCGTATGCTAACTATATACACTGCTCAAAATAGTTAAAGGAACACTTGTAGAATCCCCTACAGAGGGTGTAAATAATACTTTTTAGCAATTTCATCTTCTGCAATGTGAAACCTACTATCTCCCTCATAGGAAATGGTTGAAGCCAACACATTTTGCTGCCAGATGTTCTGAGAAATTTGCATAGCAATATAACCCCCCGGAAAACAAAGTGGTTACATGCCAGTACACTTTTTGCTTGGAGATAACGGTCGAACATTAGAAGGTGCAGGCATTCCTGGAACTTTTTTGTTAGTGCTCTGACATGCCACGAAGGCATCTTGAAGCAGTAAAAGCTACGAGAGCCGTAACATTGCTCCAAACGGGTCAATCATTTCGGACTGTGGCAAATGCTCTCAATGTGTCCTCTTCCGTCATTTTCCTACTGTGGACACGATTCCAGGCGACTGGCCAGTACACACGAAGAGCTGGGCAAGGTCGCCGACGCTCAACAACCGCCGATTGTTATGTGCGGACTTGTACCCTGCGCCGAAGAACCTCAACGGCCAGAGACCTGAGAAATGACCTGCAGATGTCAACTGGGGTAGATGTTTCAGATCAAACAATCCGGAACAGATTACGTGAAGTTGGCTTGAGAGCCAGACGACCAAATCGAGTGCCAAGGCTAACCCGCCAGCACATACAGGGACTAGAGTTTGCACATCAACATGTCACCTGGCAGCTTTGCCACTGGCGTTCTGTTCTCTTCACAGACGAGACAAGATTCCGCCTGACCCGCTGTGATGGCCGTCTACGTGTCTGGAGACGACGTGGTGAGCGAAACACCGACGCAACAGTTTGTGAGACTGACCGAAGGGGATGTTGTTCCATTATGGTTTGGGCTGGCATCTCAATAGACCATCGAACGGATCTTGTGGTCGTCCGAGGGCAAATGACCGCTGACGTTTACATTCGTGACATTCTGGAAGAACGTGTGATTGTTGCTGCACATGGCATGGGGCATAGATTTCTTCTGATGCAGGATAATGCTCGTCTACACACTGCAGGTGTCACTCAAGACTTCCTACGGATGCATGGCATTCAGACCATGAGGTGGCCTGCAATAAGTCCAGACCTAAATGCCCTTGAACATCTTGGGACATGCTTGACAGGCGAATTCGACCTCGCCCTTCAGCTCCAGAAACACTGCAACAGCTCATCCAGGCTCTTACTGAGGAATGGGACCGGCTTCCCCAAGATCACATCCGTTGACTGATACGGAGCATGCCTCGAAGGTGCATGGAAGTTACTGCAGCCCACGTTAGGCATACACATTACTGAGTGGTGCAAAAACTGATCCCTGGAAAAAACAGGGCATTCTCCTCACAATGTCCAAAGAACATTTTACTTTGTTTTAGGCAGGGGTCCTGCAGTTTCCTGTTTTTTCTTTATGTTTCTTTACCAGTTGTTTCAATAATGCATTCTATTGTTAAATAAACCGTCTTTTAATGATCACATACAGCGATTTTGTCCATATTATTCGTAGTTGCTTCTGCACGCTGCTTAATAGAAGTGTTTCTTTAAATGTATTTAAAGAAGTGTTTCTTTAAATGTATTTAAAGAAGTGTTTCTTTAAATAGCAGTGTATAAGTCATTCTTAAGTACTCCTTTTATAACTTCAGGATAAATCTCTAATATTCTCTTTGCTTTTAGAGAATTATCCTTTTTGCTTTGATAAAGGATAGTCTCTATCTGAAACGTCAGCTTTTTATTTTGATTTATTTATTTTATTTTTTTATTTATAACTATTATTCAAAATTTTTGTAGAATATTAAGAGCATTTATGTGTGTATTCATTCCTTTGCTCAAACTGCCTTCATTTTCTTTAAAGAAATTCTGTTTAGGATACACTCATTTTAAAATAATTCACTGGTCAAAGTTTAAGCAGTGAAGATGAGTTGAACAACTTGGCTTTCAGACCTTGGAACATAAACTATAAACAATTGTGTGAGCATTGATAGTTTCTTGTAGATTATTTGGATGAAACGCATGATTCTTAAGCATTTGTATTGCCTTTTTATTTATACTTGTTCTTGCATGGTAACCAGATGTAAAGGTCATGTGATTTCTATACTACACAATTAAACACATTAAAAAATATTAAAAATAGCCAACTGGTTTCCAGTAACAAAGGCCACAAGAGAATAGAGAAGTAGTTGCTTCAAAAGTTTTACTATAAATAATTTTATTATTACAGTTTACAATACCAGTGGGTTTTTTTAATCATTTTGAATTTTACCATGTTGATATAATAAGATTGTCATATTTAATTATGAAAAATGAACTTTATTTTCAAATTTTAAAATAAAACTTTGTTTTAAGGTTTAGCCTTCAAGACTCTGAATCCTAAAACTGACGTTCCTCATGATGGCCTTCCTGCAGATGATGAGAAATGGAGTATGCTGAATGATAAACGTGTTGCAAATTTAGCTGAACAACTATTACTTCATTTAACAAGGTAACAGTGAAATACCATTTTTTAAAGGTAAATTTTATGGTCATATATTCTTTTTGTTTAAAATTAAAGATGAAGGTCAATAAAAAATTTTGTATTCAAATTCAAAATTAATAAAATATTTGAAAAAACTTTAATTAACTCTCTCCCCCATGTAAATAATTAAAATAAACAGGAGAGGTGCCATGTTTTACATCTGTTTGTATGTTGCAAATAAAATGGATGTGAAGTAGCTTCGGAATCATGAATTGTGGTGTGAAACTTGCTAGCTGTATGTGTATTTACATATCCAAAAACAGAACAGTGAACTCTTCACAGTGAACAGTTGTTGAGATTAGATTCCCAGGAGTTTTTCACATCAAGAAATAGCATCTTGTTCTGCTGTTTACTCAAAAGCAGGGAGGGGAGGACTAAAGAGCAAATTTTCAATATTCCAAAGATTTTTTTTTAATAAAATTTTGATTGACGTACAATACATTAACCTTGAATAATGTTATGATGCAAAAAGAAATGTAGTCAAATTTTTCTGCAGAATTTACCTTTCAGTATTATTTCTTGTTTGGCAGTTATAATACTTTAATGTTTATTTAATAATAATAATAATAATAAGAAGAAGAAGAAGAAGAAGAAGAAGAAGAAGAAGAAAAAGAAAATTGTTTTCTTTCCATGTCTCAGTTCAATAATTTACCGTGTTTTCGTGCGTTTAGTCCGTCCCTCCTTTAGTCTGCAATAATAAAAGATAAATTCGAAAAATTTTTAACATAATTCGCTTCTCCTATAGTCCGCATTTAATGAAATATGGCATTCCGAAAATTTTTCGCATATCTGTGCTTTACAATAAATTTGAAAAGTCCAATCAGAGAGTTTGGGAATCACCATGCCGCGTGACTGATACAGTTTAGAAAAAATGTGTATGAAAGTTCAGTTGGAAATTTAACTGTTAACTTGTTTCATACATTCTTTTTAAATAGCAAATAAAATCAAAATCTTTACCCATATTTTGCTTGCTTCCAATTTCAAATATCCTATTTTCTATCAGAGTGTAAATGAAAATCTCCCAAGTCACATGATTGTCTTTTGTCATATAAGGTTTCCAATCCTAATATTTTTGCGATAACTCAGCTGTATTCTATTGTTTACAAATACATTTCTCCCTCTACATAACTGCACTAGGCCTATACGCAAATTTAAAAGGCAACTCCATATAGACCTTCTTCATCTGTAACTGTGTGCCTCCCTGTGTCCGTGTAACATTTCTTCACTAGATCTTCGTTTCTTCTGTATTTCATCCGAGTTTCTCCACAAGTCCTGCATTCCATTTATGTTTCGTCTTTCAACTATTACTGTATCAGTTGGGTGACTTTTTCATTGTTTTCTTATATTTATTTTAATTTATTTGTCTTCATTTAATTAAAGGAATGTTATTTATCCTAATTAATATATCCATATAATGAAGCTTTTTTTCTGGAAAATAAAAACTGCAGACTCGTTATGGTTGGAGGTGATGGTTGATAAAATTCTAATTGATAAAATTGATAATTTTTTTTTTCCAGGAAAAAACTTTGTTATATGGAGTTGCCATTATAAATTTGCTTATAGGCCTAGTGCCATTTGTAGAGGGGGCACTTAATTACATACGATTATAATAAAAATTTTTTAAACTAAGTAATTAATTTCTTTATTTATTGATGTAGAGTATATTATAATCAGCATACTAATATTAATTTCCGATTACGTAATTGGAGAAAGGTGAAACGAAAAAATGTGAAACTGAGAAAAAACTGTTTATAAGAGCTCTATGCTTATACGAGCCATTTTTCAATTTCCCAACTGGGTCTTATAAGTAGATTCTACTGTACTCTAGGAAAAATTTTTAAACATGTCTAAGTTTTTGCATATGGTGGCCATTAAAATTTTTCAACAAAATCTGTCCCACATATAATCCGTTTTATGTAACATTTCAAAAAACAAAAGCACATTTAGTCTGCGGAATAAAGGCACAAAATCTTCTGCAGATACGTTAGTTTGGGATCTCTAATTTATATTGAATAATGCAGTAGAAACTCGATTTTACGAATCTCAAGGGACCAATAACATTTATTTGTAAAATCCAAACTTCATAAAAACCAGAGCAGAAAATTCGGGAAAATAAAGATTATTTGCACAATAGATAATTTTTTACAGTTTTTTTTTTTTTTTTTTAGATAAATTAATAACAATTTTAAGTCAAATAAAAGTCAATATAAATTTGTTGTTGTTTGTTGCAAATTGCACCTGAATTTTATTCCTTCTTAATATGATTTGATAATTCAAAAAAAATTTTCAAAAATTTTATCTGGGAATTTTTCTTGGAGTATAAAAGTTTTCGCAGTGTATTTAAAGAGTTTATAATGTCTGACGATGTTGTTATGGGTTCCTCTTGGGCTTCATTATCATCAATCTCGCCTTTGATGCCGCCATCTTTGATTAAATCTCAGAAGAATCATTGACGAAGTTACCACTACCAACAAACTTAGAAAATTTATTATTGAAATTCAAGCTAGTTTTTTTAAGTTTTTCCCATGCTTCGAATTCTTCAAATCACTATCACAAATGTCTGCTTGGCTTTTGCAATTAACTGGTTCAACAACACTATTTTCGACATTTCCGATATCGAAAGTGAAACCAGCTTACAAATCGATTTTCTCATATCGAAACCATGGAAGAATAGATTCTATTCTATTCTTCCATGTCGAAACTGTCTCATAACGCAATGTAAACATGTGCTTAAGTAATGGAAGCAAAATGATTCGTTTGCTTCATGACCATGGTGTCATTTGCTAACAAAAAAGGTTAAAATGATTATTTAATTAATGAAAATTTTACTATTAATTACTGTTGATGGCTTGATAGTATTTTTAAAAATGACAGTTTATTACAAGAAAATTACAAAATTGGGGTCGGGATTTCAGAATTAGTTCGGAAAATCGAAGTCCTACTGTAATCAGTATATTGTTGATATGAGGGTCTTCTGTACCATTTCTTTTAACAAAGCTTGAGGCCTTAAAAAACAACTTATACTGTAAGACCTGAGTCGATATCTTTAATAAGTCAGTTGTTAAATGTGATATTTCTTATCAGTCATTTGGGTGGTAGTTTACTTTTTTTTTTTTTTCCACTATTAGGTTGTTGAATGTGTTTACCCATGTTATTGAAGACATTGCTCCAGTTTCTCCTCCTACAAAAACAGCTTTACCATCACTGCCAAGTGCTCCATCACTAAGTCCCATAAAGCGCAAAAATAAGACAAAAGATGATCTGTCCCTACCAGGAACACCTGCAAGTTTAGGAGTGAAGCCATCTCTTGGGAAATCTTATTCAATGAGTATAATAATTTTATAATCTAAAATTGATTTACCAGTGTTTCCTTAGCTTCTTTTATTTTTCCACAATGACATTATGTATAGACCAACAAAGCTTGAATTATATCCCAATGTTACTGATTTATTTTTGCATTAATTAATGAAAAATTTTAATGTTCAGAGTTATTCAAATTAGTAAGGTTTATTATTCTAGGATAAAAAAAAAGTAAAAGTACAGTCAAGCCATCCAGTTGTAGAAAGTCACCAGTCCAACACTTTTGTCTCCTAAATAGAGGTGTCTGCTTTTCAGAGATTGATGTTAGGGCTGATACGGATGAATTATTACTAATCACACACAAATACATTGAAATATTTAATGAATTTACAGCTAAATATTTTTGTGGGAACAACTGGTGAGAAAAATGATGAATGTTGGAAAACAGTAAATGCGGAATCATATTAAATGAATGAAAACACTTGATTTATTTATACTGCAACTAGCCTAATCCGTATGAACGACATTACACAGAAAATATGAACCTGCTGAGTATATAGGCGCATTCGTTTATTCGTTCAATGTCATTTTTTTTGCACTGAGTGCGTGCACTAGCCATTCGAAGTAGCTCTCGGGCGGCCCATGAGAGGTGTTCGGAGATTTCCGTGCACTTCGTTCTTGTACGCTTCGTGTAGTCCGTGCACGAACTAAGCGCACAAAGGTAGAAGCGGGGTCGTTTCGTGCGTTTTACAATTGCAAATGGTGGCCTCCAATCCAGCGAAGCTCCAGATTTCGATCAATGTCGATGCGATTCCTAGCGATTCCAGCCACCCTTGGAATCAAAAAATGTCCACCTTCATTTCGATGATTGACAGAGCTATTAATCTACCACTAGCTCAATCCTCATTCAAAAAAGAAATTTCCTTGATCCAGAATATTGCAGTTAAAAATGGCTACAGCACACGTACCATCACCGATTTGGTCAGGAAGAGGAAGTTAAAGAAGTTCATGGACGAAATCACTACCCTCAACCGGACTAAAAATAAAGGGAGAGTCATATCCTTACCTTACAATAAATCATTAATCAAAGGTCTCAATTCTGTTTTCAAATCTTTTAATATTTCGTTATCTTTTAGCAATCCAAACCAGACCAGGCATTTATTACCTAATCCAAAGGACCAGATTCCACCACTACAGAAATCAGGAATATACGAAGCCAGATGTTCCCAATGCCCCATGATTTACAGAGGACAGACTTTCCGTAATATTGAAATAAGATTCGAAGAACACATGAGACACACAAGATATGGTAGAGGGAACCAGTCATCCATAGCCAAACACTCTCTAGATACCGGGCATGAATTCTTATTAAACAATGTAAAACTTATTGAGTCAATAAACAAGAAACACCT
>JAHWFO010020901.1:306861-341132 GCA_023313115.1 Rhysida immarginata
TGTTTCGTTGTGGAAAAAGAGTTTTATTTTATTCTTAACTTAATCATATAGATTATTAATTGTAAATATATACTCAGCAGGTTCATATTTTCTGTGTAATGTCGTTCGTACGGGTTAGGCTAGTTGCAGTATATGATGTGATTTCTTATATCAAGGTACTGTGGATTACAATAAATATTCGTTAAATAGAGATGTCCACTTTTAGCTGTATTCTCGCGGGGGCGGCGGCGCGCACTGCAAGAAACCGAGGAAAAACTGGGATAATTGACATCCACTTTTTATTTTAAAAGTTTTTACGCATTTCTATAATTTTCTTACTTTTAAAATTTTTTCTATAGGTGAAAAAGATGAGAAAATAGATAGGGACAAACTGATTTCAAGAACAGTTGTTTCTACACATCTGGGTACTTTCCATAACTTGCCACATTATCTGCGTTTCTATGATGTGGTTCGTGCTTCCTTTTCAAACTATAAACTCTCATTAGACATGCAAAGCAGTGAACGATTTTCTGCACTGTTGAATAATTGCCTCATTACTATGTCAAAGGTAATTACTGTATTATAGTTCTTCTTGGTACAAAAATTTACTACTTTCGTTTTAAAAGTTAATTTCTTAAATTTCCTTGAAATATTTTAGGTTTTAGAAATTTTAACTGTAGCAGAAATTGGTGAATGTGCAGAAGAGTTATTAGGTTACTTGAAAAGCACTGTAACAATGGAACCTAAATCTACTATTCTCTGTGTGCAGCAGGTAAATATAAATATTTGATCGACATTAAACACTTGAGAATTAAAATTTGGCAGAATTATTTCTATCCTGGAATTTAATGAAATACTTCGTGAAAATGCATTTCTTATTACACATAAATTTTCAGTAAGGTTTTTAATAAAAATAAGTACTTACTTTTTTTTTCTTATCTGTTAAAATTAGCTGTGTTACATAGTTTTAAGCTAGTCATAAAAGTCAATTATTATTCTTACTTGATAAACACTTAAAAGCAACATTGTGTAAATACAAATTCATTAATAATGACCAATTTTTTTTTTTTTTTTTATAAAACTTTACTCTTACACTACTGTTTATAAAATTCGCAACACCCTGATGGAATAGCCCAATCTGCATTAAATTTGGAGCATTTGCATATCATGGGTCAGAAAAGAAACCATTAGATTTTCAGGTCAATACAATGCGTTTTATTGTCACATTAGTATCGGGTGAAACCACCGTGGGATGCAATTACAGCCTCTAAACGTCGTGGCATTGAGTCAAACAAGCTCTGAATAAGGGCCTGGGGAATGTCCTGCCATGCTCTGTCTACACGGGTATACAGTTCATCCACAGTTGCTGCTGCAGGAGTCTGACGAGCCAATCGATGAGCAACCCTGTCCCACACAAGTTCGATTGGGGATATGTCTGGTGAACGAGCAGGCCAGGGGAACAAGGGCGTCTGATGTGCTTGGAAAAAGGCGAGGACATTTCTGGCCGCATGCGGTCGGGCATTGTCCTGTTGGAATACAGCGCCTGGAAGGTTCTGCAGGAAGGGGATGACCTCGGGTGCACAACTTCCCTGATGTACCGGTCACTGTTCAGATTGCCATGGATTCTGATCAGACGGAACGGCCATGGTAACTGATTGCACCCCACACCATCACCCCTGGCGTTTGTCCTGAATGACGCTGCAGGATGCATTCTGGAAGGTCGCGCTCGCCACGATGTCTTCTGACTCGTATCCTGCCGTCATGGTGCTGCAAGTTAAACCTTGACTCATCCGAAAACACAACTTGTTGCCATTCAGCTTGCTACTGTTGGTGTTTATGGGCCCATTGCAACCTGAGGCGCCGGTGGTTTTGAGTCAAAGGAATCCGCAACAATGGTACTCGTGCCATCAATCTTCTGGAAATCAAACGGCGTCGTACAGTGCTAGCAGACATTGTCCTGCCTACTGTAGCACCCCAATGTTGTGCTAACACTGTGGAAGTGGCTGTACGATCTGCTACACACATGCGATAGAGGTGTCTGTCATCTCGCGGTGTCGTCGTGCTGGGTCTTCCTGAGCCTGGTCTTCGGTGTGCCCTGTTCTCTTCGCTCCACTGCCTCCATGCACGCATAATTGTCATTGCATTACGTCCTACACGAGCAGCAATGTCACGATACGACCACCCCGCTTCACGCAGACCAATTATGCGTCCTCTTTCAAAGTCTGTCAGCTGTTGATATGGTACCCTTCGTCGTCGTCGAGGCATGGTGTTCTTTCAAGCAATTACTCTGAAAATCTAATCATTTATACTCTGACCCATTGTATGCAAATATTGCAAATTGCATATGGATTAGACCATTCCATCAGGGTGTTGCGATTTTTATAAACAGTAGTGTATAAAGGCTTCTTATTTTTATATTAAAAAAAAAAATACATTACCCTTCAGTAATATACTGGATCCCCTTCCTCTTCTCTTCAGTACATAAAATCAGAATGTCCATTTGTCATGGTCACAATACATAAGATTAGTTTGATTCTTACTAGGGAAACTCACGGTGATAATAAAATTTCAAACTGAAACTAATATACTGGTAGGTAAGATCTATATCCAATAATATATCGATTTTAAAAATATTACATGATAGTGTTCATATTCACAGTTTTCATAGGCACATAAAATACTCATATACAGAGTGTAGAGAAAATTCCAGAAATCGTCAAATAAGTTTAAAACAAAAAGAGCTAGAGTGATGAAAATCAGATCTATTAAGAGGAAAGTGCTAGTGCCCGAAAGAATAAAAATACTTCCAGCGCTGAGAAGTTATGGTAATTAACTTTTAAATCATGATAGATAGAGAATAAGTTCCAATCACAAAGTCATAGTGTCACTGATTTAGTAGAAATCCACTCTTTGCATAAAGAAAGCAAACACATAAACCTCTTAAAATGGGAGGAAAATCCATATATGAAGCACCTTCAGGATACTGTTTATTGGAATATTCACATGTAGAACAACAAACACACGGAATCTTTTCTATTTCATAATTACTAAAATGGGGAGAATTAAATAAAATTAAACAAAGCAATATTGCAACATTTGAGGACACTTGAAATGAAAGAAGAAAAGGATGTCGAGGTAATTATTGAGTCAGCTTTGCAATGACTCGTAGATACTCCATTGCATTAGGTCCTTACACCTTACTGATATGGTGATGCATGTCCGCTGCTGTCATGTTTCTTTTTTTTTTTGCAGTCGGCAGCAACTCAAGAATCTTAAACAGTTTAATGACACACAGACAGTAAATGGTGTCTCCCTGTTCACAAGGGATGTTAGGAGTCTGCACATGCATGTTTTAGTACAAGCATGTGAGAATTCCAAAGATATGTACAAATGGACTTACTTAAAAAACAACCCTCATACAACAAGTCCCATGGCGTGCCTGTAGAATTCCCCACTAGAGGGCAGGCGAAATGATAAGCAACAAATATGGCAGCATTCACTGGTGGAAAGAAGGAGTTTGCATCATGGACTTCACGAAATGTGAATCTGTTGTGTCTATCCAATGGTGATTTCAAAAGTATTCATGTGTCGTTCAAGAAATTCAAGGAGACTGCTGCAGAACCAATGGTTGAGACAAACGAACAGGTGAGACAAGCATTCCCTATACAGTGTTCTCCCCAGAAAATGTTATCAGCTGGGTGGAAAGATAAAATAGCCGGGCGGACAAAAATTAAAAACAAATGAAATACTATGCAGTGGTGTGCAGTTTTTCGTATATTCAGCCGGGCGGCCACCAAAATCAGCCGGGCGGCGCGCTCGTTGAAAAGGGCCTGGGGAGAACCCTGCCTATAGTCCAAAAAGTCAACAAAATCGTTCAAAGATATGGTGTACATGCCCCCAATGCCATGTTTTTAGCAGAACTGCGAGACATAATCATTCACTATTGTCGACAGAGACATGTTGGAAGAGGTGTGGTTGGAACTGGAATACAGGACTTGACATCTGCCGTGTCACTAAGGGTACATTTAGCGAGCATCTGTAGAGTTCACCGCAAACTTGGAAGGATTGTGTATCTGTTGATATGAGTATTTTTGCTGAATTTTTCATGTTTTTGCACAATCCATTAATAAAACCCCGGAGGGAATTATGAATAACTCTGTATTTAAACTTCAATTAATTGGTGAACTGTTATCAGGCCTTAATTAAAAGTTCATCAAAACACAATACGGTAATAAAATTTTAATGTCCATGGCAGAGAATTTAGGCATCTCAGAATGACACTCCATGGACATAAAATTTTATTGTTGTGTTTTGATGAAATTTTAGTTAATTATATTGATTATACAAAATGTTAATCTTCCCTTTATTTTCAGAAATTTAGAATTAGTTGGAATGAATTATTTACGTCATATTCACCTCGGGGTTAATCTGAGAGTTAGGACAAGATATGGTATTCATCAGCACCTAACCCCAGGGTTAACCCTTAAATTTAACCCGAGAACTTACCCTGAGGTAATCTGTGAGTTTATCTTCGAGTTAACATAACTCGCACTTCTGCTTCGCAAAGCCGCCATATTTTTTTTTTTTTTGCTTACTCTAAATTGTATGAACTCTCCCGTATTTGTACTACCCAGATGTCTGTGATCAGGATTGTATGACAACATGGACAACTTGTCCATGTTGGAGGAAATCAAGTTAATGGAATGACATTCATTAATTTCGAAAGAGAGATTGATCGATGAACAAGTGTTCATCATGCAGTATTGCTTATTCATAGCCTACAATAATGGGAGAAGGCTTATTCATGCATAGCCTACAATGGAAGAATAACCCATAATCTACACAGAATCACTTGTTCTTCCATTGTTGCAGGTTATGGCTTGTTCATCGACAAATGATTGCACGTGTTTTTTCTGTTTCCCCATGGTGTTTAAACTCATTGATTACAGGGACCAATCACAGACATCCTTACAAAACAAGTGAGAGTTAGCCTTCAAATTGCCAATTCCAGGCTAATGGACAATGTTGAATACGGTTTCAATTTTAACTTGAAATTAAGGTTTAACTCTGGGTTTTTCAACTCGTAATGGTGAATACGGCTGTTAATTATACAGTCTCCAAAATTTAATATACGAGGGTTGATTAAAAACTAATGCCTCCATGGCTGTAATTTTAATATTTGTTAACTGATTTTCAAAATTCATTTTGTACCTGATAGCTACATTTGTCTTCTATACAGGGTATCCAAAAAGACTGGTAACATAGCAGATATTTCAAAGCTGTCAGGTAGGTGGGATCTGATGAGTGTGGTTTATATGTAATTGGGGGGGGGGGGCGCAATTCATTGCTGCACTCAAATTTGACTTTGACCACCAAATTCATTTGCTAACTCTAAAACTTTTAAAGATAGAGATAAAATTTGCAATTGCTACCCTGTAGAGCAACACCACATTAGTCTAAAAACAGTTTTTAATCACAGCCTTCTCCTTGAAAGATTTTGAGAAAATGGGCGAGAAAGAGTCCCTCAAGGAAAGAAAATTCCCAACGGTGTGCTTCACTGCAATTCAAATATGTTAGAAACCTCAGCCAACCTGGCCAGCCGAACCTGAGCTTGAGATATGTGCCATGTTACCAGACTTTTTGGACACCCTGTAGAATGCACTATTCACTTTTCGACACAGTCTCCATCCCTAATGGAAACACACTTGCACCAACACATGACTAATCAGGCAAACCCGTCAGAGGAATTCTGCTGGTTGTTGTCGACACCAGGATTGAATGGCAACTTACATCTCGTTGTCAAAACAAAACTGATGTCCCTTAAAGTATCCCCTCTTGGGGGGGGGGGGTCGAACTCGGCTCAATCTAACGTGGTCACGAAATCGTGGCTCCTGAAGACAGCGTTCAACCAGGTCCGCACTGTACAATCGATACTCGTATTCTTTGTTTTGGTATTACACCAGTGTTCCATGGTAAAAATGGGTGGATTGGTTTCTTTGTAGTTGGTTTTCTGAAGATGACACTTAAAAGATTGTACATTACATCAGATGATTAAACATGCAAAATTTTAGCTTAATAGAATTACTCCCATTACAAAAAAAATATGGGGACATTTGAAGATAACATTTGATGTTTATTCAAATCACTCGAGACTGAAGGAGTACTATGTGACCAGATTGCTTTTTGATAAATAAAGTATTCTCTGTAGCAAATTGATTATTTGTCTAACTTCTCAAAAATAAGAATTGAAAATCTTGGGCTTTTTAAAAACTATTTTCAACTTAAAATTTATTACTGCTTATTTTATATTGACACTCAATTATTTTATATTCAAAATAGATTTAAATGACAATTCAGAGGAGAAAATCCGTTTTAGCATTTATTTGAAAAGATTTTAATCTGGAACCATTGTTTTTTGGTTGTTTTTTATCCCTCCTTCCCAAAGATAATGTAATGACACTGTTATTTAATCACTGTTTAGCTTTTGAAGGCATTATTTAGTACCAATTTGTGCAGTCTGTGGGAAGGTCCTCAGCATTCTACAGCAGCTCGCAAATCCGGAAGAACCACTCGTTTGACGGTTGCCATGAATCCTGGTTTGTACCATTACTGCTTTACTGCTCCTTACGCACAACTTATGCAGTCTTTGTCAGATACGGTCGTGAAAGCAACTTCAGTAATAGAAACTGAAGATACTTCTGCAGGGTATGAAAGAGATCATGCTTATTGAATTCAGTTGTTAGTGACCGCGTAATTTGTATATATATCACTTAAAATTGTATTGAATTTTTCCATAGGTGGTTGAGTTGGGTGCGAAAGAAGAGTGAAAAAAAACTTGCCAGCCTATTCAAGTCTATGGGACGAAGTGGAGACAAATCTTCCCTTGCTTCTTATATCAGGCTTTTTGAACCTTTGGTTATCAAGGTATATAATGGGTTTGTGAAACTTTTGAAACCGGCATTTTAAAAACACATTTTAAGTCTTTCTTTTCATTTACTTACAGGCTCTCAAACAATATACTATTACAAGTTCTGTTGAACTTCATTGTCAAGTTCTGAATCTTCTATCTCAGTTAGTGCAGTTGCGTGTTAATTATTGTTTACTGGATTCGGATCAGATTTTTATTGGCTTCATCATAAAGCAATTTGAATATATTGAAGAAGGTCAAATTCCGTATGTATTGTCTATTTCTTCTTTTAAATCAAATTAATATAGGCTATGATAAAATAAATAAAAGACTCTTTGACCACAACAAAAATATAAAAGGAAAAATACGACGTTTTATATTTTTGTTATGGTCAAAGAGTCTTTTATTTATTTTATCTTATTACTTTTATCCACATTTTCTTCCCCTTTGATTTTTTTCTAGTGGTTGTGCAATTTTTTGCCAACTCTCGAAAAGTCTTTTAAATATAGGCTGTGTTATCAAAATATATTGCATTTATTCATTATAATGCAATCCCCACTTTCAGAGCCAAGAAAATCAGTAAAGACTATAATCTGTACAATAAAAGTAAAAACTGGTGTGGTGCGCTCAGCCAGGCTTGTGATTGGCTAATAGCACATTCTGGCACCATGCCAAGTTTTTTCTTTTATTGCACAGACATTAACTGGCAATAAGATATGCTTGAATATACACGAAACATCTTTATTTTATACATTGTTAAAAATACATAGTCTGGAAGTTTTACAATTATACACCTTCAAAATTTGATTCAAAATTTTAATTAAAAAAAAAAATCAAAGTCTTAATACAATACAGTTGGTGGTTTATTAAACAATAATTTATATAGTGCTATTTAATTTTGAACAAACACAAGAAGGATATGGTTAAATTATATTAAATGCATATTTTATTTTTTGAAATTATTACAATACATAGTACAGGGTGACAATTGTTGAGCTATATGAAGAAGAAAAGAACGTGATAATTTTTGAACAATTGGCGAGATTCAGCTAAAACTTGACGGTTGAATGCAGGGCATGTTGGGATTTTTTTGAGCATGCGCACTCGTATTGTTGTTGTTGTTCATTTTTCGTTGAAAATTTTAGAAAATGATCTCATCCCTATCATCCAAAGTGAACCAGATTTTGAAAAGATGTGGTTCATGCAATAGAGCGTTTGAAGTCCTGGAAGAGCACTTTAGAGAGCGCATTCTGGCTTTGGGGTACCCAGAGGCCACTGGAATGGGAGTCATTTGGCCACTATATTCCCCTGATCTCGATCCTTTGGCTCATTTTTGTGGGGCAATATTAAAGACAAAGTTTACGCAAATAACCCCGGAACCATCGCTGAACTCAAAACAGCCATTCAGGAGGTCATCGAAAGCATCGATGTCTCGACACTTCAGCGAGTTTTGCAGAATTTTGCTCTTCATCTGCGCTACATCATAGCCATTGATGGCAAGCATATTGAACATGTCATAAACTAAATCCGAATATCTATAGTTACTTACTTTTGATATTTGAATAAAATTTTTGAACTCGGTAGTTTTTGAAAATTTGATTTTTTTTTCATATAGCTCAATAATTGTCACCTGTATGTATTCATGCATTAAGGCACTGTAATCAACATTCATGTAAACTCGCTTTCTTTATAAAACATTCTTTGACAATTTCAGGAGATGAATACAGAGACTGTTAAAAAGCTTTACTGCTCCAAAAACGAAATCATCAGACATTTATAAGTCAATTTTATATACAGGATAGGCCAAAAATCAATTACTGACTTTGAGAGCTGATAACAGTTTTATTAATGAACAGATTAAATGACATTTTAACATGTTCATATTGGCATATAGCAGAAATATTTCCAATCATAAAATTAGTTTAAATAGTTTAAAAATGTTGCAAATTACCGTAAATATTCTACTATAACGCGAATTTTTTTGGCCTAAAAAAGCATCTAAATTTGCTTGGTCGCGTTATACTAGAGGATAAAAATCAGCCCTCCGACGACTGCGGCCGATCGTCGATAATAACAACATCGTTAACAACATCGATAATAACTTCTCCCAAACATTGATAAATAGGCCTACTTCCAAACTGCCTCGAACCAAAGCCTACAAGAAAATATTATGTAGTGAAAATTTTAAACTGAATAAAGATTACTTGTCTTTTTATTTATGTACTGTTGTGTTTTTTTGTCGATGTGCGAGTGAGAAAGCTCTCCCTATCAATGTAGGGCTGTAAACTTCCAGACTGCCTCGAAGTTGAGGCAGTTGCTTTTGTCGAAGTCGCTTTTTGTGCTGATGACATTCAGACGAATTTGCCGTGTATTATACATTCATTACATTGCATATAATGTCCACTTCATTATACAATATATTAATTCACTTTTTATTCGAATTACTCGTCGCCAACATCTAACAACATCGATAATAACTTCTCCCAAACATCGAAACTTCTAATTAGGCCTACTTCAAAACTGCCTCGAACCAAAGCCTACAAGAAAGCTTATGTAGTGAAAATATTAAACTGAATAAAGATTACTTGTCTTTTTATTAAGAAAATTGATGTACTGTTGTGTTTTTTTGTCGATGTGCGAGTGAGAAAGCTTTCCCTATCAATGTAGGGCTATAAACTTCCAGACTGCCTCGAAGTTGAGGCAATTGCTTTTGTCGAAGTCGCTTTCTGTGCTGATGACATTCAGACGAATTTGCCGTGTATTATACATTAATTACATTGCATATAATGTCCAGTTCATTATACAATGTATTAATTCACTTTTTATTTGAATTACTCGTCGCCAACATCTAACAACATCGATTTTTTTTCTGTATAAGTTCGTACATTTTATTTCTCGCGAGAGTCAAAAATGGGGGTCGCGTTATACAAGAGGATAGGATTTTTGCCGATTTTTTGGGCTGAAAAAGTGGAGTCGCGTTATAGTAGAATATTTACGGTAGTTTAAATAGTTTTTTAGCTGTTAGAATGTGTATCTAAGCACAGAAATATAACTGCCTGGTTGACTTCACTGCAAAATTCATCATTGGACCAATTTTCTTCGAAGAACGGTCAATGGTATTTTGGTAATATTTACAATTACAGGTGCTTGTTATCTACGGATGTTACAGGATCATGTTATTCCTTATATCAGGCAAAAAGGAATATTGTGAAAAGTAACATTCCAACATGATAGCTCAACACCACACATAACTATCCCTGTAAAAAATTTTTTGCTTTCTGTTTTTACTGAAAAACAGATTGATTGGACGAAATGTTCCAATAGCGTGGCCTCTTCGATTCCCAAACTGTGACATGGTTAGGGGATTTCTAAAAAGCAGGGTTTATCTTACCAGGCCAACTTTATACCCCTAATTAAAGAACCCTAGCAAGGCAAAATTTGTGGCCCTAATATGATCATAATAGTTAAAAGGGATGTTAATACAGTAGAACCTCTTTAATTCGAAAACCTCTGTAAATCGAATTTTTTTTGTTCCCTTGGAAAAAAAATCCATTATTCGAAACCTCTTTAATTCGAATTCCCTTGTGATTCGAATTAAAGAGGTTCGACTGTACCAACCAAACCAAAAACCAAAGAAATAGTAGTCAGAGGATGCAAAGTCAAGAGAATATGGTGAATGGGCCAAAGCATCCCTGTCACATTGTAAAAGTTTGTTTCTGAATGGGCATATGATCTACCATTAGCAGAAAGGAGAAATGTATGGTTTCAACATCACTGTGCACCAGCTCATAAGCTGTGAGCAGCATCTGATCTACTGACAACAACTTTTGGCTTGTGTTAGGTGATCAAAGAACAGTGTGGTCTAGCATTGCCTTGATGAAACACAATGCCTTTTCCGTTAACTAATTCAGGCTGCTTCTGGTCTATTTTCTTTGCTTTAATTCGCTCAGTTGTGAACAGTATTTCTCCGAATTAACAGTCTGGTTTTCTGGGAACTAATAATAAACAATTCCCTTCCATTCCCACCAAATGTATAACAAAATCTTCTTTGGATATACACTGGCTTTTGGACTGGTTGAAGGGGCATGTCTTCGCTCATACCATGATCTCTTACTCTTAATGTTATTGTGCACAATCCATTTTTCATCACCTGTAGCCATCCATTTTAAAAATGGATCGATTTTGTTGCTTTTCAAGAGTGAATCGCAAGCAGAAATTTGGTCTGTCAAATTTTTCTTTGTTAAATTTTTCATGTGCCACCACTTATTGGGCTTACTAACCATTCCAAGGTGACATAATTGCCTTGACATGATTAACTGGTTGATTCCAAGAATTTCACCAATCTCTTGATTTGTTCTATGCTGATCATTTTCAGTTAGCATCAATACTTCATTGCCATCAGCGTCGGCCGGTCATCCAGAACATGGTGCATCACTAAGATTAAAATTGCTTTCACGGAACTTCCTGAACCATTTATGGCTCTTGGATTTGGCAACAGCATCCTCACCGTATCAGCACACATATCTTCTTTTGCATCTGCGAAGCAGCAAAGAGGCCTTTTCGGTGGAGGCTGTGGCCTGGTGGGCTTTCACTGAACACACAATTTCTGTTAAGTTAAGCAACATCAGTCACAGCTAATCACTGGATGGGCGACCATCCGTAACACATGATCTTCACCCCCCCCTCCCTTCCCCCTCCCTTCCCCCTGGCTGCTGCGACTATCATACAGCAGTCATTAATCCAGGTTCATCCAGGGACCCAACTTGTCGTCATCTGGCCATACAGGCGTTGGATGGAGGTATTGGATTACATTAAATAAAAAGAAAAAAGAAAAAATGTGGGAAATACTTTTTTGCATTCTGCCATTTTTAATGCACCATAAACTTTGAAAATTACAACCAAGTATAACAGTCAGGGTTGCCACGGCTCCGGGAAAACCGGGAGAACCGGGAAAATACAGGGAATTTAAAAATCATCTAAAAAAACAGGGAAGATGCAGGGAATTTTGAAATTTTCCTTATAAACCGGGAAAATACAGGGAATTTTAAATTTCTTTCTTCTTTTTTTTTGTGTCTAAGAAATGCCGAACTCTTTAACCATCTAAGAATAAAAGATCGTTTCGATAGCTCCAAAAACAACGATATGAAATGAGTAGATCGCTTATGTGGCCGCCATCTTCGGGGCAATTTGAAGGCGGCGAAAAGTGGAACTAATCTCTATTGTTAGTGTAGGCGCCATTACTACCGTTTTGAGCGGCGGCGTTTTTTCTCACGTTTTTTGTAATGAGCTGCTCAAAATCCGTATTTAATCCGGATTGGACGGATAAAAATATCAACCCGGACTTTGCTGAATGGGTTAGAGAAGTTCCGAAAAATCAGTTTTCAGCGTACTGCACGCTTTGCAGAAAGGTAATTAGCCTAAGTAATATGGGCAAACAGGCACTTACCAGTCATGCGAAGAGACAGAAGCATAAATTAAGTGCCGATTCAAAAAAATCATCTTCAATACTGGATTTTGTATCTAAAAGGAGTACCACAGAAGACGTTACGTCAAGTTCTAAAACGTCAAATTTGATGTCCGAAAATAAACCGATTTCGAACTTTTTACTTCAAGAACAGTCATTTAAAGCTGAAATTTTATGGGCATTAAAACTTGTTGCGTCGCATTCGTCCTTTAATGCATTCAGTGATATAGCAGAAATATTTTCGCATATGTTCACTGATAGTGAAATCGCTAAAAAGTGTACGTTAGGTCGCACTAAAATGTCATACAAGATTTGTTATGGATTGGCTCCATTTTTTCAGCAATCTCTTCAAAAATCTTTAAACAACAAAAAATTTGTTGTATGCTTCGATGAAGCTTTCAACAGAATTTCTCAAAAATGCCAAATGGACTTGATTGTAAGATATTGGTGCGATTCAACCAATAGAGTGTCCACAAGATATTGGAATTCAGTATTTTTAAGGCGTACTACTGCTCAGGAACTGTTTGAGAATTTTAAAGAAGTTATGTCAAGTTTGGACTTACAGTTACTACTACAAATTAGCATGGATGGACCAAACGTAAATTTAAAATTCTTAAAATATGTTAAAGAAGAACTTTTGTCTGAAAATGACTGCAAAATTTTGGACCTAAGTACTTGTGGACTACACATAATCCATGGAGCATTGCAGTATGGACATAAATCTACTGGATGGAAAGTGGATGATACGCTAAGAGCAATGTATGGAATATTTAAAGATAGTCCAGCTAGACGTGCAAATTTCATGGAAATTACAGGTTTTTCTGAACTTCCGTTAAAGTTTTGTTCTGTCCGTTGGGTTGAAAATGTCAATGTGTGTGAACGTGCTCTGAAAGTTTTTGGCAACATAAAGAAATACATAGAGGTCAGTAAAACAACTTTGCCTGGATCTGTCACATGTAATAATATTATAAAAGCTTGTCAGGACAAATTAATTCTGGCTAAAATTAGCTTCTTCTCTTATATTGCTAATATTCTTCAGCCATTTCTTAAAAAGTTTCAGACATCTAAACCAATGGTGCCTTTCTTGCATGAAATTCTCTTCATTCTTATTAAACAATTAATGATAAATATTGTCAAAAGTAATATAATTGAAGAAACAAAATCATTAGAAAGCTTATTTTCGATAGACCTTGATGATCCGAATAATCTGCGACTGAGGAAAAATACGGACATTGGAATTGTAACTGCAAGCTACTTGAATACTAGTGGAGCTACCGAATCTAAAAATAAAGAGCCTTTTTAGCAGAATGCTTTCTATTTGTGAAGACTACAACAAAAAAAATATTTGAACGCATGTCCAAGAATTTTGCCGTTTTAAAAGCTGCATCTTGTTTAAATCCACATTTGTTGAAAAACAATGCAGTTTTATGTGAAAAGCGAATGATTGATTTGCTTCAACTTCTTTATTCCAAAGCACAAATTTCCCCTGCATGTTCAGAACGTGCAAAGATCCAATTTGAGATTTTCCTGGAAAAACTGAAAAGCGTATACAAAGAACAGCTTGAGTCATTTAATGAAGAAGTTCGCTTAGATGATTTTTATTTTGATGTTTTGAAGTGCAGCGAATTTTCAGATTTGGGGGAAGTTATAAAAATAATTCTTGTATTGTCACATGGCAATGCAGCTGTGGAAAGTGGATTCAGTATTAACAAGGATATGCTTGTTGAAAATTTGAAAGAAGATTCTTTAATTGGTCTAAGAACTGTGTATGATGCCATAAACTTTTATGGAGGTGTCCTAAATGTTCCGATCTCAAAAGATTTACTTCAGTATACAAAATTAGCGCGTGTAAGATATTATGAAGCCTTAGAAAAGCAGAAAAAAGTGCAGGAAAAAGAAAAAGAAAAGGAGTCCAACAAACACAAAGCAGCATTGCAAATTAAATTGTTGCAAAAGAAAAAAATGAAACTGATGACTGAAAAATCTGCAGAAGTTGCAGAAACTGATGCCCAAATATATGAATTGACAAAAAAAAAGGATTGTTAATTTTACTTTGAAATATTTTTTGTTTACTAATGATTAAATTGTTTCTACCATGATAGCAAGAATGTTGTTTTATTTGACTCAAGTTCTTAATTTTGTGTAAATTTAAATTGGAGAGCATGACTGAGGTAAGTAATGAATATTTTTACTCCCTTGTGCATTTTCTCTCTTGCTAGGTTCTAGGTAATGAATACAGAGAAAATGATTTTTTATTTGTTATTATAAATTAGTCATTTACTATACTATTTCAGGTAATGTTGAATTGTTGCTTACTTTTCAAAGATAAAAACTAAGGGAATATTGATATTCTTAATGCGACTGGCGCTTTTCCTGTAATACTGTGTATACAAACAGGGAAAACACAGGGAATTTTTTTTCCAGATTTGAGTGGCAACCCTGACAGTTTTTCCCTAAGTACTCACTGAAATTCCTTCTGTCAAATAACATCAAAACTTTACACGTGTGAAGTAGATAACCCGTTTAGTTTTGCAATGCAATGCCATCTAGCACCAAAAACAGAATGAACTTTTGCATCAACCCAATAATGTAGATAATAGGGTCCATCTGTGACAAATGATAATAGCAGTTATGGTAGGCTTTAGATTAATGTCTGTTTAAAAACTTGAATGCACTCATGTTAGAAAATAACTGTGATTTCAAGGATGGTAAGTTTTTAAAAATTAGAAAAAAATTTCCTTATTTGAGAACCATAGTGTGCTATGCATAACAGAAAATGAAGGTTAACGTTTATTGGATAATATAACTGAAAAATGATATATAAAATACTTACCGTAATATGTAATGCAGTCTATAATATTCATCCTACTCGTGATTAAAAATTAGGCCTTATTTTATTTAGAAGTATGGTTTTACTTCATATTATTATAAACAATTTTTCTGAAGTAGGAGTTGGCCCAACTAGAGCTGACACAGTAATAAATTCAGAACATGAATGCGACCAGTCTTAAATTAATTTTTAAGACACTAAACTGTATCTCTTATACATGCGAGTGCTCTTTCCATCAATTTACACTGATAATTCAATTAGAATCACGACAGTTGGTGATAATGAAAGTGGACAAATAGACAACGCATTTTAACTTATTTGGTAGTGTGTGTTTCAGTGCCATTTGTGGATAACAGCAAGAGAGATTTCAGCATATTAAAACAGTGATGGGGAGCCTGTTGAACTGCAAGTAAACAAAAGACTTGAACTGAAGTAAAAGCACAAATGGGGGGCAGGGGGGTTAGCTGTTTAGCTGATTTGTAAACTCTGATATCAAGAATCTGTAAGTCTCTTCTGGTAATTTCAGTTCACTGAACTTTTAATAAAATAAGGAAATGGATGATTAAATAGGCATCACAAACACAATTGCTACCAACCTGAGATCAGATAGGGCTACAACTTTGTTATGACAAGTACTGCAAACGGCTGTAAGTTGATAATTTTAATTATTTTTTGCAGTGCAATGTATTTATTAAAGAAACCCTTTTCAAGCTGTTTGAGATTGTTAAAATGCGCTTGTAGAATTCGACTTAAGCGAATACGACATATGGTTTGTCCACGCTTTTTTTTTTTTGAATTTTCGATCATGCGACTTATACAGGGTGATTCAGAATTCATTGTACGAACTTCTAGGGGAGATAGGATGGGTGATTCTAAGCAAAAAAGTTTGTATGAACATGGGTCCGAATTTGAGCAATAACTGAGATAAGAACAGAAATAAAAATGCCGCCGCCAAGATCAACAAGTTAATAACTCGGGTTCTATAAAACCTAGGTTAATGAAATTTGGAGGAATAACGGGGTACATAAAACTGTGTATAATGCTAAAATTTGATCGAATTCCAACAAGAAGTTTCTGAGTTACTCATTCAACATCATAACACGTGTTCACTTGTGAGTACTAATCAGCACTTGTTTCAATTTTACTGCGTAACTCGGAAACTTCTCTTTGGAATTCGATCAAAATTTAATGGTATATACAGTCTTATGTACCCTGTTATTCTTCCAAATTTCATTAATCTAGCTTTATAGAACCTAAGTTATTAACTTGTTGATCTTGGTGGCGGCATTTTTATTTCTGTTCATATCTCAGTTATCGTTCAAATTCGGACCCATGCTCATATGAACTTTTTTGCTTAGAATCACTCATACTACCTCCTTTAGACGTTTGTACAAGTAATTCTGAATTACCCTGTATAATGGAGCAATGTACAGTCCAGAAAATACTGTATAAAGAAAGTTAAATTTATGCTTCTTAATCTTAAGCCTCTATCTTCTTCACTATGCAGGGTTTTTATCTGTCCAATTTCAATGTCTGTCAGCTGCATTCCACTACCCATTTTTGGTTTGTTTTCTCACTTTCAGATATATTCACAAAAATGATACATATACGAATAGGCACGTTTTTTATCTAGTCATTAAAAACGTTTTCTTATTTTGTGAGGCCTACCGCTTTGGATTCATTATGTGAAGGACTCGATCAAAGAACATAGCTTTCAGTAATGAATCCTTGGTCGTTGTGTGTTCTTTTATCATTGAAAAAAAAAAAAAATTGAATTATTTATCTATTTATTATTATTTCTGATTTGTCATTATGTTCTTGTGTTTGCCTGACTCGATTTTTGTGCTCCGTATTTTCCATTGTTTACTTCGCAAGTGTTGTGCTTCAGATCATCGCCGTATTTCTTCTGTCTGGTTCCGTGTGTGTTCGCCAGATGGCGTTTGGAGACCGTTGAGAGAACGCCCTTTCTCTCAGGAAGCCAATCATCATCCGATCTCTTCAAATTGTCCAATCAGCAGTTGATCTCGGGTGCAGAGCCAATCAAACGTGGGCTTTTACCTCTGCACGAGATTCAACTGGCGCCGGAATCCGCAGTAATCAGTTAAAAGATGAAGCATGTGCTCATTCTTTACGGGCAGACAGCAACGACATCATGCTGATGGACAACTGACAGTATTGGAGTACCTGACGACCAGCCCCGCTGTTGGAGGAAGCCTTTCCCCGGGAGATGTCAACGCCAGTGCAGCCGAGGAGATAGAAGCCAACGACAGCTCCGTCGTTCTTTAAGTAGGCCTAGTTTTGGTCTGGCACTAGCCTACGAAGCTCTCTCCTGCATTCGCCGTCTGCGTTCGTAGTTTTGAGGCAGGCATGTTCCCTTCCGTGCCTGCTAGCTGTCATCATATCCCCGTGGATTGGACTTCGCCTTCAAGATATATTTTGTCTTCGTGTTTTGTGGCATAGACACGTTTGGCTTTTGGACTTGAGTGCGGCGTTGTGCCTCTTCAGTGGTGGACTGGGACCCGTCAAAATTATCTTTACAGTCAGGTTTAGAAACTCTTTTGTATATAAATTGATTCTTGTGCTACAATTTTTGTAATCGTTGTTAATAGTATTGATTTTTATTTTATTTTATTTTTAGCTATGATAATTTCGTGATGGGAGGCAACTTAGTTTTAACTCTAATTCTGTGGTTGGTTGTTAATGGGCCTTCTATTTTGAAGGCTTTAGGTGAATGATGTGTTGTGTGCCTTAATTTGTTCTGTTTATTTGAGAATTATCATAGCGTATATATATTTACTTCTTTTTTTTGTATCTTTAGTGTGTTATGAACATTCTGTGGTGGGAGGTATCTTGGGTTAACTTTAGTTTTAGTGGGTTGTTAATCATTTTCTGTAGATCATCAGTTTGGAAGTTTTTTTAGCTGAGCTTAGTGTTTGTGTGCCTCATTTAGTTTGGTATTTTAGAATGTTCATAGCATTAGTTGTTTTTGTCATGCTTTGTCTTTTATTTTATTCTTTGGAATTGTTTAATGTAAACTCTTTGCTCTTTTTGTTTTGTAGTGCGTCATGGCAATTCCAATGGTGGGTGGCTCCTGTATTTGGGTGGTAACGTTTATGATGGGCCCTGGTTACTCCTTGTGGATCTCATGTAAGTTTGCTTTGAGATTTTACCAACCTGTTGGTTGTAGACGTTTCTGGTAGTTCAGTTGTTATTGTCAAATCGTGGGAGTTTTGTTTACCTACTTTGTGTAGGTTTTTGTTTAGACCTTTTTGTGGTCTTCTTTGTTCTCCCTCGTTTCGATTTGACACTGAACATGTAGTTGGGATCTTTTGTATCCAGTCAATTCCCTTGTGTGTTTCAGAAACGTAACACACTTTTTTTAGTGTGTTTGTCGAGGGACTCTTTGTGTCCTCATTTTTGGGTAGGACTTTGTTTTGCGTTGTGTGAGCCTCTTGGGTTTGTGTTTAAGTGGAATGCCATGACCTGTTTTTTTTTAGTGTAAATAATTTGATTCTAACTCAACGTTTTATGGAATTGTATTGATTTCTGATTATATTGTGAATTTGTATTTATTTCCAGTTTGGTAAGGAGCTATTCTTATTTGTAATTTATAGCTTTGAACTTTGATATTTAGGGTTACCTTGTTCCTCCCTCCAAAAGGAACACACTGCACTTTCTGTGCTTATTTATTGTCTTTAATTATTCATTCTGCTCCTTTTATTTATTGTAAATTTTACTTTTTGTTTATTTTAATAAAAATCTTATTATTTTCCTACTCCAAGCAGAACTTCTTTGTAGTTCCTTTCTTGACGAGTGTGACTCCGGGGGTCACACATTTCATCACACATATATGAATAGTCACTATGCATATGTAAATGCTGGCAACCAAACAAAATTTTTAGGCTTGCTCGTACATCTTTTAAGGGGTGAGGCTAAGCGTTTTACGTGTTCGAAATATGAAATTTTTTACAAAAGTAATTAACTTTTGTGCATGCACACTTATTTTAAATGCTAATTATAGAACCTGTCAATTTTTAACCATGTGTTTTATTTTTTACAAAAAAACAGATGAGGCTTAACTTTCTGAGCAGACTGTAATTGCATGCTAGCTCTTTCAGGGATCAAGAATTTGGATAATTTTTAAAAAGGGATCAGTGGATTGAAAATTGAAATGTAAAGGGCATCTCAAAAGTCTAAAATCATAGGGACTCCAGAATATGTTTGAAATGATTTCCAAAAGATGATCACCAGTTTACAGGACACCGGATAGGTCCCTGAGCAACCAAGATTAATCACATTTTTGATTTTTATATTTGGAGTACCTCATACCAAGCTTTATGCTGTGAACATTGTTATGTACTAGCTGCCATTCAGAATGAGGATGATCCTACCACTCTTAGCCATGTTTCCATGAAATGGCAGTATTGACTGGATCTATTTCTTGTGAAAAACCGTGGTCATTAAAAACATGCTGTATAAGAGCCCCTATGACTTCAGTCTTTTGGAACACCTTGTAGAATACAGAGTCCGGCAAAAAAAATGTACACACTTCAGTCAAAGAAAAACTACCGGTATATAAAAGTTGTAACACTAAATTTTTACAGGCATCAAGTGATGAATATAGGTCCTCTTTGACTTCTACTATTACAACAGGTGTTCAAAGTGATTATCATAAGCGTTAAATAGAGCGAACAGTTCCTCATGTATATTTTCCTAGCAAGCTGTTATCAAATAATCTCCCATGTCTAGGTGGCTGTTGTGGTCTTCTTTTATCAGGATCGTCTTTATTCAATGCATGTAATAATATTAGGATGAAAATTTTGATTTTGCGGTTACGGAAAGAATTATAGATGATATCTAGTAAAGTGTGTATATGTCTTTAGGCGGACTCTGTATAACAGTGTTTACTGATAGTTAGTAGTTAATTAATTTGTTTCCATTTAAATTATTGCTTGGTAATAGTTATCATTTTTTATTATTAAAGGTTTTTTTTTTTTCTTCCCCAACATTAGACAAACAGATCTGCTACTACCTTGTATTTTCCACTTTTTGGTTTTACTTTCTTATGAGCGTTATCACTCGAAATTAGTGATAGGAGTCCCTAAAATTATACAGCTATGTGATGGAATAATGGCAAGCGGTCAACCACCTAGCACCCATGGTAAGTTGCCATTAAAATTAATACAAATGGGGTTCTTATATTACTTACTAAAATACAAAGAAAAACACTGTAGAGTGAATAACACAATAGGCCAGAAACTGTGTAAAATAGATACAAAATAAAGAGTCTTTCAGTAGATGAATAAAGAAGTTAACCCTGCCAATGAAAATGCATATACGAGTCATTAAAAACGCTTTTTATAATGACTATAATGACCTAAAAAATGTTATCCCTGAAATTGAAGGGGTCTTTCTCATCTTCCAAACAAGGTCAAAAATAACCTAAGGGAACGCTGTGTTCATTAACTTAGTTGTAATTGGAAAATTCATTCCATAGAAAATAGAAACCAACCTGGTTCCAAAATTTCTAACATCATTAAGTCACTCAAAGAAAAAGATTGTCATTATTTAAAATCCAATAAAGGAAATTGTACTGTTATTGTCAATAATAATGATTATATCGAAAATGTAATGAATTTGATTAATGAAGGTCCCTTTGTGGAATTAAAAAAAGACCCTTTACCGAAATTAATCCGAGATGTAAAATCTACTCTAAATTCATGTGAAATTGTCATTTCATATGCTAATCCATTTTGTAATTCCAACCCAATTTTGCCTGGACTTTATGTGTACCAATAATTCATAAACCAGGCAATAAATTCAGACCCATAGTTTCAAACATCAATGATCCCACTTACCAGATTTCTAAATTCTTGGCTAAAGAGTTTAAAAGTTTGAATTTGTCCTCTTTCAACAGCACTGTCAAAAATAGCTTAGAACTGGTGAACAAACTAAAAATATACAACTATGAGAGGATCAAATCCTAGTTTGTTTTGATATCGAATCTTTGTTTCCCTGTATACCTATTCCTGAAAATACATTTTGGCCAAAAACTGGTTGGAAAATAATGTTATTTTGAAATTATTGTCAATAACTAATCTTTATTTTATTTATTTATTTATTTATTTATTTATTTATTTATTTATTTATTTATTGCAAGCAACAGGCTAGAAATGCCCAATGACAGCTTACAGGAAAACAAAAATAAGAACAAACAATTGAAAACATCAAAAATCAAATATAAGAACAAAAATTGAAACATCAAAACAAAAAATAAGCATCATTAATATCAAAAGAGTTTACATGTTCATAAATTATAACTTTAAATTCATTATAATTTAAAAAGTTAATATCAATTAAATTTGAGAATATATTGCCTAATTTACATAATCGATTGAAAGGGAGATTGCTTGTAATACATTTCTTAGTCAGTGGTAAATAAAATATATCAGTGTTTCTTGAGTTTAGTTTGGGAATGCGTAGTTTTATGAACAAATCACTAGATGATCACTGAGAGTTTAAATGGTACGCCTACCTCAGATGTTCGAATTAATGATGAAAAATAGGAAAGAAAATTCCGCAGCCCGGATTCGAACCAGGAACCTTTGGTTAGCGCGTTGGCGGTCCGAGCCAAAGGTTCCTGGTTCGAATCCGGACTGCGGAATTTTCTTTCCTATTTTTCATCATTAATTCATCACTAATCTTTATGTTAATAATAATGTTTTTCAATTTCAATGTCGATATTACAAGTTGTCTGGGGGAACTCCAATGGGATCTTGCTTAAGTACCATTTTAGCAAAAATATTTTTGAGAAATTTTGAGTCTCAGTTAAAAGATTGTAACTTGGCACTGTTATGTATACTCTGTCCCACTATATGAAAAAAGCTGCAAGGCAGTATGGGAAAGCCACGTTTCCATTCATATCAAAGCGCAGCCAATAAAAAAGAAACTGAAACTATAGAGGCTAAAATGAAACTGAAACAGTGCTTCATGTTTTTGAGCACTACGCGTGCGTAATCGGAGACTACTTTACGGGGCGGTGGTGAAAAAGTAGTGAAGTGCTTTCCCACACTGCCTTGCAGCTTTTTTCATATAGAGAGACAGAGTATAGATGACATCTTTGCCATTTTTGACTTAGACTCTTGTCATCTGGAAGACTTCGTCAGCCACCTAAACAGTTTTTATCCTACTATAAACATTATTATGAAACAGAAATTGACCGAAAACTGCCATCTTTAGATATTCTAATTGAAAGGAAGAACAATTCCCTGGTTTTCGACGTATACAGAAAGCAGTCTATCAAACTGAACTACAGGGTGTCCATAAAAGATCTGACACATTTTATCTGTGCATTACCAAAAAACTAATAAAGATAAACAGAAACGGATTTCAATATATGAAACTGTAACTGAAAAAGATTTATTGTTAAGGACATTACGGATTTGAAACCCCGAATCACGGTTGCTATTAACAAGGTGGAGGTCGATATGCTCAAAAGAACATGGCAAGAAATTGATTTTCGGCTGGATATCCTCCGTGTGACCCAAGGAGCAAACATTGGGGTCTACTAACTTGGTTTAATAAAAGTTTTTCAGTTACAGTTTTATGTACTGAAATCCGTTTCCGTTTATCTTTATTAGTTTTTTGGTAATACACTGATAAAATGTGTCAGACCTTTTATGAACACTCTGTATATTACATCGGATTCTTGTCATCTGTGGAAACAGAAGATGTCCACATATATCTACATGATTGACCGAGCAGTTAATCTACTTCTCGAAGAAGAAAAACTCACTAAGGAGATTAATGTTATCAAGTCCATCGCCCTGAAAAATGGATACCACAAGAAGACAATCAATGACGTCTTACGCAAAAGAAGATTCAATAAGCAGATGTCAGAACTCACAAAACTCAAGAAGAACAAAGTACCAACTAATAGAATTGCCATATCTTATAATAGCTCTCTCACAAAAAATCTATATGAGGATTCTCCACAAATCAAATATCAAAATTTGAAAAATTCCCAACAGTAATAAAAATAAAACAAAAAAAAATAAAATTGATATAATAACACCCCACCCCTTCCCTATATACCAATGTAACTGAGCCATCTTAAAATTAAATTTTTGGTTTATTACAAAATTCAACAAAATAAATTGTTTAAAATCCATAGAGGGCAATAATAATATTTTTTTCACATGTACAAAGTCCTAGCATGCCAGAACACCAAACTTACAAGACGTTGTATAGATGTAAGTTCATAAATTGTGATGATAACCACAGATGCCGAAAGACATGTTGAAAATTTTGATGATAAGTCTGAAATTGTTCTGGATTGAAGATTCTGGATATCTTGAAATTTCATCTCAATAAAATGCCCAATGTATATTACATAAGGCTCCACAATTACTTTAACGTTAGGAATTTTTCAAATTTTGATATTTGATTTGTGGAGAATCCTGATGTTAAGAAATACTTCTTATCCAACGTAAAAAATGTTTGTAAAAAATCTATATTCAGTACTTAAAAGCCATAATTTGATGTTAACCTTTAAAAACTCCAATATGGTACAGAGCTTTTAGAGTAATATTAAGGATCAAATTCCTGATCTTAAAAAATTAGGTATATATACGAAATTTCTTGTGGCCAGTGCCCCATGGTTTATCTAGGTTTAAGAGGACTATTCATACCAGATTTAAATAACATATTGTCCACAGGAAATATTGTAGATCTGATAAATCTGCTATAGCTAAACATTCACTGGATACAGGCCATTCTTTTGATATCAGTAGCTTAAAATTGCTCCATCCATTTAACAAAAGGAATCTCTTCGACCCTTTGAAAGTATGTCGATCCAAAGCACCAATAGGAACATTTTGTTGAATATTGACCAAGGACCAATCACTGATTCTGCCTTAATTAAGTGGTGGTCAGCATTCAAAACCAATCACAAACAAGTGTATAAACCTCCCTGAAGGCTCCACCCTTATATACAGGGTGTGCCAAAAGAAGCGGGACGGTCGAATATTTCGCGAAATTTACATCGGATCGAAAAACTGAAAAACACGTGTTCAATATTTTTCATAAATTTATCGAATGACACCAAACACGACCCCCCACCCCCGGGGGTGGAGCGGGGGGCAACTTTGAAATCTTAAATGGAAACCCCCATTTTTTATTGCAGATGCGGATTCTATGTGAAAAAGTGATTAAGTTTTAGCTGAAAATTTTTTTTTGATTCGCGATAGATGGCGCTGTAATCGCAGAAAAACAAATACAGATCAGAAGTCTGCAAACGGTCAAATTTCTCGGGACATACGCTTCGAAACACAAAATTAGTATTTTTGAAAAGGCTATCTAATGATACAGTATGACAGTCGACCGATTGATGGCGCTCTAATTGCAAGAACAATTCTTTCTCGCAAGTGAAAGTACAGCTAATATGAGGTTAACGTCTTTCGTTGATTTTGTATCTGACTTTAGTAAAAAACTACGTTTAGCATAACCCAGGAACAACGACGTGGACGTAGTAGTTTTTTGTTCCCTTCGAGGTGCTTGTTTTTAGTGAGTCCCCTTGCCTCTCACTTATCGGGGTGCTTGTTTCAGGTGAGTCCCCTTGCCTCTCACAATTGGCGCCAATAACTTTATTGTAGTAAATGCTCAAATTGTGCACCGTTTACTTCCTGTCAGTAAGCTAATCGATGGTAAACAGATTCGATGGAATTGTTTAAGTATTCTGCAGGTATTTGGGCAGCTACATCAATTATTCACTGACGCAATTCATGTAAATTTTGAGGTTTCGTTTCGTAAACCCGTTTTTTTAAATAACCCACACAAGAAAAAATTAAGTGGAGTTAAATCTGGTGACCTGGCAGGCCATTCGATCGGACCTCTTCGTCCAATGCAACGATCAGGAAAATGTTCATCTAAATAATTACGAATGTTCCGTCCATAATGAGGTGGGTGCAGCACCATCTTGCTGAAACCAAACGTGCTCCAAGTTATCGCCAGCAATCTCCCTTATTGCTGGAATTATTTCATTTTGAAGCATGTTTTTCATACCTTTGAGCAGTAAGATTACCATCGATAAAGAATGGCCCAATCAAATGATTATTTATTATTCCAGCCCAAACGTTTAATTTCTGTGGATATTGGGTTTTGCTCTCTCGCATCCAATGAGTATTCTCGTCTGCCCAATACCTGCAATTATGCCGATTACAAGTACCATTCAATTGAAATGTTGCTTCATCTGAGAATACAATGTTGTAAAGAAAGTCTGGATCTTGATCTATTCTAAGCATCATGTCCTCACAAAATTCTAAACGTCGGTCGGGATCATCTTCATTTATCTCATGAACAAGTGTCATTTTGTAAGGATGCAATTTATTACTTTTCAAAATCCTGCGGACTGAAGATGTACCAATTTCTTGAGCTTGGGCAGTTCTACGAAGACTACTGTGAGGATTTTCCGTAAATGATAATAAAACATTCAACGCTTCTTCTTCGTTTGTTGCTGACTTTGGTCTTCCTAATTTAGCTCGATCTTTCACAGAGCCTGTAGCTTCAAATCTTCTAACCGTTCTCTCCACAGTCGATTTGGAGATAGGATCCATTCCAATTCGAAAAGTATCATTGAAAATATCTCTTGCTTCCGAGCATGACGTTTTCCTGGTTACGGGTCAATTCGTCGACCGTCAATTCGTCGACCGTCAATTCGTCGGAGTCAATTCGTCGAACGTCATTTCGTTGACTGTGTCAGTTGGTCGGGTGATTAGTTCGTCGGACGTCAATTAGTCGAACTTCAATTCGTTGAGGTGTCAGTTAGTCGGGTGATCAATTTGTCGGAGACAAATTCTTCGGGTGTTTCAATTGGTCGAGATAATAAATAAATGGTCGGGAAAAACTTTAATAAAATTTATTAACGAAAAAATGTTTATTATTAACTTCGTTACTGGAAAGGCAACAATAAATGCCTTTACTGTTAAAAATCAGTATTTAAATACAGTTTTTGTAAACAATATGATACAGAGGCTAAAATGAATTGTAGCTATAATAAATGTGATCTTGTTGACAAATGGTCAGGATATTTTCCCCAAACTGCTTATATCGCTTCAGTATCCTACATTTGCTGTTTACAAGAGCTGTATTTGTAATACTGTTGTTTACAAAAGCTATATCACGTTGTTTACAAAAGCTGTATTTGAATACTATTTTTAACGGTAATGGCATTTATTGTTTACCTTTCAAGTAATTAAATGAATAATAGTGCTGTTCAACGTATCGATGTCAACATTGATACGTCGATGTTTCTGCCGCATCGAATACGCAACCAATGATGTTTTTAAAACACGATTAATCTGTTGAAACATCAATGTCAGTTTTTTGGAGTTTTTGGAGAAGAGAAAAAACTGTCATGCTTTGTCCACAGTTTAAATTTGTGTGCCACGGACATGATTAAAAATGTACCAGAATTGCATTACAATAAGTAAAATAATTCCGATTCTTGGCTTAACTGCACAAAAATTACAAAGAATTTCTCCAACTACAGAAATCGGAAGCAAGTTGAGAGCTTCGGCTTTTGTTCAACTCGATTCTCAATTCAGATCTACAGAAAAAAATTTATTTTATTCATGCAGCATGCTTTGGGATCCTCGATTTAAAAATCTCTATCATACGAAACAATCCAACCACCCATCATCAAAAGGTTTGCACCCGAATCTCAAACAGTATTTAGATTCAGTGCTGCACCCTCACACACAAGACCCTCTAGATGCGTGAAAATCATTGAAGGATACCAACTACCATTTGTGTGCACTTGCATTAAAATATTTAACGATTCCGGCCACCTCAGTTCCGGTGGAACGTCTCTTCTCCAAAGCAGGGAATACAATAACTAAAAAGCGTTGTGCTTTAAAGCCCGAAAAGTTGGAAAAACTTGTGATTTTAAATTCGTCAGAATATGAATTGTTACGCAATTTATGTAACATGTGAATTTATTGATCTTTTAATAAATTTTTACTTTTTTAACTGTAAAAATGTGTATTTTTAGATTTAACTTCTAATATTCGATGTTAAACAGCGATGTTTTTACTAATTAGTTGAATGTTTTTGAAACATCGATGTTTTGCATCGAATAACTGAAATTTTTGACATCGAACAGCACTAATGAATAACAAAAAAAAAATTTTCGTTAATAAATTTTATTAAAGTTTTTTTCGATCATTCATTTATTATCTCGACCAACTGATACACCCGACGAATTTGTCTCCGACAAATTGACTGCCCGACCAACTGAAAAGTCGACGAAATGACGTACGACGAGTTGACCTTTGACGAACTGACCTGATACCCCTTTTCCTATCACCCCAGCCTACCATCATCAGAAATGATATTCTTTCTTGTTCATTAAGATGAGCCATTCTGAAAGAAGAAACACTTTTTCAAGTCAAATTTTTCTTTACAGATGAAGGTTCATCTGCTTGAATCAACTTAAACAGTTGAACTAATGTGTCATTTAAAAAGTACCTACCAAATGGATGAAGCACAAAAAATCACAACAAAAATAGTCCACTTTTTGTTTACGTATTTATTAATAAAGAAAAGAATTTGTTTACAAGCGGAAAGTATAAGAAAGAGTAATTTGAAGGATTTTATTATGTTAATTTAAACGGTGATATTTGCATTTTGTAAAATGAAAATACGTACTATCATTGTTAGATTTTTTTTCACAAATCTTATTTTCCATGATAACAAAACCATCCATCAAGAATTAAACAATGTTACAATATTGTATTAAAATACTGTATTGAGTATGTTAATTATTTTAATTGTTTTAAATATTTTCATTGAAAAAATTGATTTCCTCTTAATTATACCCCCGGGGGGTGGGTGGGGGTGGAAATTTTTATGGTCTGAATACAGTTTTACACGTAGAATCTGAATCTGCAATAAAAAATCCATTTAAGATTTCAAAGTTACCCCCCGCTCCACCCCCGGGGGTGTGGGATCGTGTTTGGTGTCATTCAATAGATTTTTGAAAAATATTGAACACGTGTTTTTCAGTTTTTCGATCCGATGTAAATTTCGCGAAATATTCGACCGTCCCGCTTCTTTTGGCACACCCCGTATATACACGTGGTCTTTTTCCTCTTTTACTCATTCACCTGCTGAATGATGGTAGCTTTAGCTATCGAAATACATATACAGGTATTTGATGTTATCCTTTTGTTTTGCATTATTTTTCTTGTTTTGTATTAGCTTGTTGTGGCTAAAGAGTTGTTTCTTTGTATTATTATTGTTATCTCCACACTTTGTTTTATATTCTAAAATTAAAAAAATAGTTGTTAATGTTCTAGATATTGGGTTAATTATTCCTGACCTATCTCTTGATTGTATGGAAGTCATTTTTTATAATTCTCTAAAGATTGAAATATTTAAGTTAAACTAATATTTAACTTCTTCTTCCAAAAGGCTTTTTCTCCGTCATATTTTAATTCATACTTTGTTTTCAGCAATTCCTGCATTAATGCCAGTTGTTGAAGATTTGTTTCTTATCCGAGGAATAATTAATAAAGCTGATGCTGGAAAGGAATTAGATACCCAGCGTGAAGTTATTATTTCTATGTTGTTACGTCTTATTTATTATCATGAGGTAAATTTTTTTTCTTGGAACAGAAATAAATGATTTGTTAAATTGTTGAAGAAAAGAAATTTTGTGATGCATTTGCAACTTCAATTAAACAGTTTTTCTAAATAAATGTTTGATATACAATTTTATAGCATATTAATTGGGATAAAAAGAAAAAAAAGTGTATGAATGTTGATGATGACCTTTAACATCTTTCATATTATTAGGTTTTGGAGATGTTCATTTTAATCCTCCAGCAGTATCGGAAGGAGGGAGAAGATAAATGGAAAAAATTATCACGGCAAGTTATAGATATTGTATTTCCGCTCCTTGCAAAGCAACAGGTTTGTAGTCTTCATCATGTCCTTCTTTTTTTGTAAACCTTGTTTACTAGTTGACAGTAACTGATAAGGATATACTGTTTTGCAGATCATTTTAGAAAGTCAAGTTGCATTAGATGTTTTACATCGTCTGTTTGAAGCTGTTGCACAAAGTGTTTTTCGACCAGTTGATATAATTTTGAAAATAATGTTTTCACCACCACATAATTTAGTAAATTTCCTTGATTTCTTTGCTGGTTTTAAATTTTTGATAAAATTGTTTACTATTATACACTTCTGTTTGTGAAAATTATAACATGAAGAAATGATGTTAAGCACTTGAAACTTACAAGAAATGCAAAACAAGGTATGATATACAAACGTTAGAATTGCAAAATGGTTACTTATGCCTGGATCCAGAAGCTCCCTCCAAACTGTAATGTGAGATGTATAACTAAAGGGCTATTGAGCAGCCATGCAAATAGCATATTGTCTTGGTCAGTGAGCTGTAAATAGTCACCATGGCTCATTCAATGTGAAAGGTCACAATATAAACAAATGATAAGTTGATGAAAAATAGGAAAGAAAATTCCACAGCCTGGGATCGAGCCAAGAACCCTCTGCTCACCGTGCAGATGCTCCAACCAACTGTGCCACCGTGGACATGGAAGCATTACATTAGGGCTGGTTGGAGCAGTAACCAGTTCGCGAGCTGGGACTATCTTTCCTACTGGCGTATAATCGTTAAAGATTAATAAATGAAAGGTCTTAAGGAAAGTAGGAAAGATAGTCCCAACTCGCGAACTGGGTACTGCTCCAACCAGCCCTAAGGACTTGTAGCGTAATGCTTCCATGTCCACGGTGGCGCAGCTGGTTGGTGCATCTGCACGGTGAGCAGAAGGTTCCTGGTTCAATCCCAGGCTGTGGAATTTTCTTTCCTATTTTTCATCAATAATATCAACATCTGAGGTTTGGCGTGAAAAAAATCCTCTTAAGACCTTTCATTTATTAATCTTTAAATGATAAGTGTTTAATCTGGGACAATGATCAGCCCAGTATAAGGTGGATTCTTATACTGCAACATTGCTTCTCATCGATATACAGGCCTAAAAACCTATGTATGTCTATCCAGCATTTTTCTCAGGAGTTTGGGTATTTAAAAATTCTGGAAATAGCTCGAGAACTAGCTACTTATATGTAGATGTGCCTTTGGATAATTTTGGAATTTTCAAAAATTTTAACAAAGTATTAAAGGTCTTTATCAAATCTCAACCCTCCTGCAACCAAATGGATATTATAAGTATGAAGCATTTTTTGATCACATTGTTTGGCTAATTGTTCAGAGTGAAAAACAGTGGCGTCTCCTGGGCATGAATTTCCTAAGAAGTGTTTGTTAATAAAACAGCAGTTTTACTTATAATTGATTGAGCCACAGTTATCCCTTTTAGACAAATGCTGTGGATCATTTTCCAGCAATTGAACACACTGGGTATCACACCTTTTAAGAATCCAATCAGCTGCTTAGTTGTTTCAATCGTAGCTCCAGCTAGATGAGCACTAACAATGAATCCCTTTTCAAGATTAAGGTCTTTATTTTTCCCCATACAGATGAAATTCTGTTATTGACCTAACCTAACCTAACTCCTTCTTAAATAAGTTCGCTTTTAAATCACATGACTTCAAACTGTTTTGCATAAAAATGGATTAAAACAAATTTACATGTGTTCCACAAATGTTTCTAATTACAGTGGCCAGAGTGCGTGTGTTTATGTGTGTGTTACAAATAAATAATCACAATCTTCATGTTTCCGTTTTTGAAATGGGTCGTTAACACTAATATCGGACACAAAATATAGATAGTTTCAGAAAATGTGATATCATTCTGTAATCTAATAACTTGACCAATTCTCATTCAAATGATCTCAAATTTTAACAGCATGTGTAGAAACAACTCAAAGGTCTTTGTGTAATGTTCTCGAGAATGGAAGTATAGACTAAAGAGAACTACACATTGAAATGTTACTAAAATGAACCATAAAATGTTATGGCACCACGGGATGACTGGTATCTTTTCTGCGTAGTGATCGCAGACCATTCAGCTTCATCACAAATGTTACTGCAACCAAGTAGCACTGCATTAATAGTGGCATAGTCACTTTCCCAATTGCATAAAGGCACATATTAAATTTTGGTGGATTTCCTTAGTCCTGAACAATCAACACCTCATGCTACGATGGGCTCATGTACACAGAGTGACATGTGGATTGGAAACATTTCATGCTTTCTAATGATGAGCTTATATACATTAGATGATATTGTGGCGAGTGCTGTCATCCCATGTGCAGTGTCCAGTAGATGCAATTGTGTTGGGGTGCCATTGGATTTCGTTCATGACCTCAGCTGATATAAATTGCAGCTACTCTCAACAGCAACTGCTCCATCAAGGAAGTTGTAGAGGAAGAAGTCATACCTTTCCTTCTTCACATTTCTGATGCTATATTCCAGCAGAGCAATGCCTGACCACATGTTACCAAGAATGTTCAAGCAGCCTTTGTAGCATGGCATATACTGCTTCTTTCTTAGTCTACACATTTCCTAGATGTTTTGTAATTAAATATGTCTTGGATATGCTCACCTGGCAGTTAGTCTGTAGTTTGTCTTCAGCCAGTTGCAGTGAACTGTGGACTTGTATACCCCAGACACCCTCTTTGACTTGATGTCACGAAGTGTAGCATTGTTTATTGCAGCTCATAGAGGTTTCACAAGGGAATAGTTACATTGGTTTGAAATTTTAGTCACCTATGTATGTCTTTATTAATATGTTGTATAAATTTTGTTCTATTCACATGGTTTCTTCATGGTGTTGCAGTTTTCATAAACAGTTGTGTCTGGATCATTTGCTTCTATTTGCTTCTTAAGTGATACATTCTAATGCAAGATATGTTTTATTATAGAGTTCTTTATCATATATTCAACGGTGGGTATGTATGATCTTGGCTATGCTCCGAGTCCTCATCTCCCAGTCTAAAGAAGAGGTTGTGCTTGGTAGACTTGCTGAACTTAATCTACATATTACCATCTATACAGATACTATCCATGTCCATCAGTCTCAAGATGAAGTTCTCAATACACTTCCACCCCATCCTGGTTTTCTGACACATTCTCCAGAGGAGACTATTGCACGGTAATTTAATTAAGCTCCATTATAAATTGAATATTGATTTTAAGATTGTATTTTCAGCACAGAATATAGTTAATTTTTGTGAAAATTCTCATTCACTATTTCTGAAATCCATGATAAGTTTGTTTACCCTTTTATAGACTCGGCTTCTGTAAGAAAACCCAGAAGCCGCCAATTTTTTTTTGTCTTTTTTCCCCACGTTTGGGACAAAAGAGGAGTTTTATGAATTTAGTTTTATATGCTCATTAATAAATTTTATATTTTTGTAAATCCATTTATGAATTTAGTTTTTGTATTTTAAGTAAAAATGTATCACAAAATTTTATTTTCCAGTTTTTAAAAGTCAAATAACACACAGTCTTCACTTGTTGATTTTTTTTTTGTTGTCATTAAATGCAGGATGCCTTAATGTATTTATGCAATAATTCATTTTCTTAAAATTAGCAGTTATTTGTGTAAAAAATTGATGTTTTAATCAGGGTTCGTGCTAGGACAAAAAATTTAAGAGTCAAATTTCAGAAGATGTGAGTCAAATTTTAAATTATTTTTAACTTCTATATTTTCACTTGCGTCCACAATCTCTGCAGTTAATTAGAAATTTAAACAAGACCGCATGTGACAAAATGAAGGGAGGTTAAATTGTTGTGAGAAGGATATGGGCCGATGATATTCAAAATTTAACGAGTCAATTTTGACTCGCTGATCAAAAAATCACGAGTCAATATTTAGCAAAAATGCCCATTTTACATGTAAATTGCGAGTAAACGCAAACCTTGTTTTATTGACAGTTTCCGAAGATTGCTGAAATTAGCTATAAATGGCCCAGAGCTGTCTGGCGTTGCAACGTCATAGATGCATAACATGATACCTACCATGCATAATAATAGTATAAGTTAGTTATCTAACAAAACCCATGTAACTAAGCCCTGTTAGAGATTAATATTTTTGTTTTTAATCAAAGAGTGACTTAAGGAAGATTTTTTTCTTGGAATCCTTTAAAATCCTGCTCAATAAGAGCAAAATGGATGCAGGATAATCTAGGTAGAGAAGTCAGCTGAACAAAGGGTATATGAAGAGCTGAGCAGAATAATCGCTCTATCATTTTTCTTCATTCTGTTTGGATTGATTTTCACGGTATCGGGAATGAATAGTCCTTCCAAAAAATAATTCTAAGCACATTGAGCCATATTGTGTCAATCACTTGTGTCAACAAATAGCTGCAATTCCAGTATATATCATCTAATAACAGATTTGAAGGCCAAAAGAATACAGGGTTCATGCAGTGCTTAAAAACCTTAAAAAATGCCCGTTTTTTAAACCAAGTGCTTAACATTGATTTTTAATAAAGCGCTTCTTCCTGAGAAACGTAAAACAATAACCTAATGCCTAGCTATTTATCTAAAGGGTGCATAGGATATTTGGGGACACGAGGAAGATAATAGAACAAAACATCATATATAGCCAAACAATGTACAGTATTTTATTCATACAAAATTATGGTACAGAGATGTAGGAAGGGTTGAAGAACAGGTTTATTCAATGTAACCTCCATTAGCCGCAATGACTGCTTCAATATGAGATTGTGATATGTCCAACGCTATGAGATATTAATTTGTGATATACGTCATTGGAGACGTCCAATAGGAGGCATATCTCTAGGATGATTTAAGAAAAATGGCAAAGCAAAACAAAAAATCAGATTTTGCAGAAACTAAAGAGAAAATAGAAGAAAAACATATGAACTTAAAAATAAATCAATGTTCCAGAAAGAAGATACGCAAATAAGAGCCATTTTCTGCCCAAAAAAATGTTTGTCTCTGTAATTAAATAAACTATTCAGTTTTTGTTTAACTAATATTAATGCAAATCACATTTATAGCTTTTCAAAATTTGATCATTTACCATTTTTTTCAGTTTTCAGCATTTTTTGTAAACATTTCATCGTTGTAAAAAAAAAAAAAAA
>JAHWFO010020901.1:341532-379609 GCA_023313115.1 Rhysida immarginata
TGTCAAATGAACAAATACCGTACAAACCAACTTTAGTAACAACAATAAACAATGTTTTATTTTTAATTACAAATGTGTTTCAATATGACCACCAGTGTGCTGTTCCAATAGCTGCATGCAGTACACGACATTTTCTACGGCAGCTCGCAGCATATTTGCATTAATTAGTCTGATATGTAACGTTATTTGATCCTTTAAGGTTGAGAGGTCAGGAACATGTGCTTGATACACAAGGCTTTTCAAATATCCCCATAACCAAAAATCACAAGGGTTGAGATCAGGCGACCTGGGTGGCCATACCATGGGAAATGCACGACTAATTACATATCCTGTTGTCTGAAAAACGTTCTCGCAAGATCTGCTGCACCTGACATCCGATATGCAGTGGCGCACCATCCTGCATAAAAATGGTAGAATCCAGACAACCCTTTTCCTGCAATCATGGTATCACAAAATTCTCAAGCATATCGGCATACCTGGCAGTATTGACGGAACAAGTCACCGGTCCACAGGGACGGATTTCTTCAAAAAAGTACGAGCCGATGATGAAAGAAGCAGTAAAGCCGCACCATACTGTTAGTTTCAGTGAATGCATAGGAGTTGGCAGACACACTTGTGGATTTGATGCAGCCCAAATATGGCAGTTGTGGGTATTGATATCACCATTTAAATAAAAATGTGCCTCATCACTCCATAAAATTTGCCATGGCCATGCATCACCCACTTCCATATGTGCTAAAAATCTCAACGAAAAGTCAGTTCGGGTACTTTCATCTCCAGGAAGCAATTGTTGAACAGGTGTGAGTTTATAGGGATAAAATGTCAATATCTTATGCAATATTTTCCTCACCATCGAATATGGGATATCTGTTTGGCATGCTATTGTGTGTGCACTGCTGGTACCCTGCACAGTAGTCATCTCCTGTTCCACAACAGCAGTTGCAACTTCTTCAACTTGTTGCTGCCTGATTCGTTTGTGTCCCCGGCCTGGTTGCACTCCTAGAGTTCCGGTAGATTCAAATCGTTCAATCATTTTCCGTAAGTTAGTTATGCTCATCGGTCCTCTTCGTAACGTTTTCAATCGCCGGAATTCACGAAGGGCAGCACTTGCATTGTCACTCTTCTGATAAAACAACTTGACTAATAACGCCCGGTCAGGCAGAGTAAGCGTCATCGTCAGGACATTCATTCGTGAATGATGGGAAATCCTCAGCCTTGCCTTTTATTGTCATGATTGCTCAACACGGAACGCGCTTATGCAAATGTATTCATTGTTTTCTTGAAATAAGCACCCCTATGGTGACTTTTGGTATTATTTTTTTTTTTTTTTTTTTGCAGAAATCGAAACTGCATGTTACACTAAGTATATACACCAAAATATACCGCATTTGGCCTAATAGAATTCCCGCTAGCGAGCTCTGAACACCTCACGTTATTTCTTGCCCACCAGGTAGTTTTTAAAGTATAAATGGCTCAACTCTAGAAAATAAACTCTACATAGAAAAGGCAATACTGAGCACGAGGGTGTAAATTAAATGTTGGGTGCTACTTGGAGAATCGTTTCCTAACAACAAAAAAGATGAAAATATTAATAGAAATATAAGACAGCCAAAACTGTAAACACTAAAATAACACTAAAAAAGAAAAGAAATGACCAATCCACATCAATGAATTTATAAAATTGAAATAACATCATTTATACATGAGTTTTACTGTTATAAATTCGTTGCTGTGGAATAGTGGTTTCTTTTCTTCTTGTTGTATTAAGATGAAAAAGGTTTTGGAAGTTGTTTAAAAGACTGCATACGTTTTGAGAAAAATGACTGAAATGTTGTGGGTTTTTTTTTGTTACACATGGGTCAATAACTCTGCTTCCATGCCAGTTATCTCCACAAAAATTGGATAGCTTTCGGGGTGTACATAGCCCGTTAATCATTCAAATTGATGTGCACGTACGTCCATTAGTTTTCAGAGATAGACACTCGATTTGGACTTAGTTCATATCCAGTAGTGCAGTTACAGAACTAAGTCCCGCATCAAACACCTGTCTCCGAAACTAATGGACACATGCCCATAAATTGGGACAATTAACTCCCCGTAAAGCCGTCCAATTTTCGTGAAAATTGCTTGCATAGAAGCAGTTATTGGTCTACATGTTGCAAACAATTTGATCATCACATTCAAAGTTATTTTTCTCGAAACGTATGCAGTCTGTTAAGATATTATCAAGAACGTTCCATTTTATTTTGTCTTTAGAAAACGAACCTTTAAAAATCACCCAACATTTAATTTTCATCCTGTATAGAAAAATTTATGTAAATGTGTTATAAAATGTTTTATAATTTTCTTGTCTTTTGCTTTTTCTTTAAAATTAGTCTGTTGGGTCTGTTTAATAAACATGTGCATTCATATAATGCAGACTTTGCTGATAATACATAAATTAATTGCATAAAGAGATGCTCAAAAATTTTTGGGAGTACTTTTTTTTTCATGAGAAAGGTGTACAAACCCTGGAATAGAATTTGACCATTTTTTCATAAATCTGATAATACTAATCACAATATCTGAAGAAGTTCACAAAATAATTGAATTTATTGTTAATAAATTCTATATTATTACGAGGATGGTTAAATAAAAACAGTGTTAGAGGCTGGAAACTATTTTTATTCAAAGAATATAAAAGAAATTTCCATGAACATTAGGGCATGAATTTCTTTGGTGCACTAATCTATAGGTTCCCATCTGATAAAATTACCGAGTTTGTTGGCAGAACCATTGCATAGCAGCAAACTCTATATGTTAGCATTGGTATTGAAACACCATCCTTTTAGTGATTGTTTTAGAGGGCCAAGGACATAGAAATCGCACAGGCAATAATATTAGTCTCTACAAATTATCAGTAGAATTTCAAATTTCAAATTACAAATTTTGAATTGTGTAATACTAAGAACAAAGAAATGTAATATGCCGTGTTCTCTCAAAGCCTTTTTGAAGGTGTCCTCTGACTGGCTGGTTTTGGTGACTTCTTCTTCTTCTACCAGCTCCTGCCTCCTCTTAGTTAGGAGATGACATATTCCTATTAGAAACAAATAAAGCTAATGGGCATTAAGCAGTTGACAAGCCTTGAGAGAGGGGGCAAGTAGCCTCAGAAGTAGGTTAGATTTGGCCAGGAAGTCTTTGACAGCCCATAGGATAAAGTGGGAGTGAGATTTGGCATCCACATTAAGCAGGAGAATAGTTGGGGAGTCAAAGGGGATCTTGCGAACTCGAAACAGGGTAGACAAGGATTGTCTGTGATAGTCATAGAGGGGACAATTGAAGAGGATGTGTTCCAGATATTCAACGTCGCCACATTCACAGGCTGTAGAAGCACACAAATTAAGGCGGAACAGGAAAGCTTTGATTGGGAGGTGTTCGAACCGGAACCTAGCAATCAGGGACATGTCTTGTTTGGAGAGATTTAGGGGGAGTGGGAGGACCCTTCTGCACTGAGCCACCAATGTCTTGAATTTTATAGCAGTGTTATGATGGAGCCATTCCTCTCTTTATCTTATTTGCAGATAGTCAATTACAGGAATGAGGTCCTTGGCCTAATGGGGGAGCGCGATTTCGCGGCCTGATGTGCGGCCAAAATTCGCCAGTTGGTCCGCTCTTAGATTGCCTAAAATTGTAGAGTGACCCAGGCACCAGAGAAGGTTGACAATTACGTTTTTGCTCTGGAGGTTAGTGATGGAGCTGGCTATAAGACCGGTCTGCGAGGTTGTTTTCCAATTGGCGTTGGACAGGACCTTGTGTAGGGAAAGGGGGACTGACTTGGAATCCGAGACTATAAGGTGCTCTGATGGGGAAGGTGCCATATCGTATATTCAGGAGATGGCCAAGAAGATAGCCCAGGCTTCAGCCGAGAAAGATGTAAAGGACACAGGAATTTTATAATGTACGGCGATATCATCTGATATCAATACCGGCCTCTTTTAGAATGGGTTCAAGGGAAGCATCTGTGAACCATTTATGGAACGTGGCATACTGCTGCTGAAATTTAGAGTTATATATAGCAGAACTGTGGACTGGATTTCTTTTTTGAGACTTCTGGGATATCGACGCAATGGGACCAATCAGTTGTAAAAAGGGATGGGGAATGGATGGTTGAGTACGGCTGGATCTGAAGCTGGTGTAAGCCAAATTTATAAAGGCCCTCCTGGACAAGCTGGCTAATCTTATTGGATTTGAAGATTCGGGCCAAAAGATCAAATGCTACAGCTTGTTGCATTTGAAAGTTCTGTAGTTGGAAAAGTCTAGGGATGAATTTAATAAAAGTAGCAGGCCATCTGAGATCCGTAGGAAGACTATTACAACATGAGTATAAGACGTCGATGGGAGCGCTCTTCAAGGCAGACAGGATCCTTCTGAGGATAGCGTGCTCTAACGTACGAATGGGAGTCAGACTGGTCTGAGCTGCGAGCAAAAGAAACGGAGCATATGGATTAGACAGATTTTGGACAAGCACCTTGAGTAGAGCCCACGCTACCCTAGAGCTTGGACCCCAGCTGTATTTACAGATGCGCTTAAAAAGACTCCAGTATTTGATCAGTTTGGCCCGGATCTTGAAACAGAGGGGAGACCAGGGCAAAGTGTAAGAGAAAGGGATTCCGAGATATGTATGTTGCAGCCGGACAGGAATTCTTTCGTTGTACATAAAAAGGTTGATCTGCACCTTGGTCCGTTTCTTATAAAAGGTAATCACAGCAGTTTTTTCTGGGGAGAACGTGAAGTTGTTGGCTTGAGCCCATTGTTGTAGGTTGTCAAGGGTTGATTGAAGTTCCAAGCGGACTCTGGGTAACGCCTGATCACTCGCCCAGACCAGAACGTCGTTTGCATATATGTAGAGGTTGGAACCCTGAGAATTGGATGCGACGATGTCATAGCAAAAGAGATTAAAGAGGGTCAGACTAAGGACCGAGCCCTGTGGCAAGCCACTAGACGTTGCCACCTGGTACTCAGGGAACATTGAGGCGATTTGGAGGCTTCTGTTGTGGAGATACCCTTCGACCCAGCGAACGTACTTAGATGGGACCTGGAGTGTTAACATTTTGTTGATTAAGGTGGTAATATCAACGGAGTCGTAAGCCTTCCTGAGGTCCAGAAACACTGCAGAAAGGAACTTGCCAGTTTCCCTGGCGTGCCAGACTTCGTCGATTAGCAAGAATGGTGGGGTGACGGCAGACAGGAATGGGCGGAAACCGTACATGTTGTCAGGCAGCAGCTTATTGGCCTCCAGATAGGCCGACAGGCGTTTATTGATTAGTTTCTCAATGATCTTAGTTAGATTAGATATCAGGGCAATGGGCCGGAAAGAAGACCATTTATTCGGGGGAGCATTAAGTTTTAAAATGGGATAAATGTTAGTCAGCTTCAATAGGTCAGGTATGTCCTGGGTGTTCCAGCTGAGATTCAAAATACGGAGCAAAATACTCCGGTCTTGTGACGATAACTGTTTAAAGAGTTTGTTTTTCAAACTGTCAGAGCCCGGGGACGACGGCAGCAAGTAACGGATGATATTGTTCAGCTCGTGGGGGTGAAAGTCAGTCTCCCAGTCATTTAGAGGAGGACAGGGGCCGGCAACCATATGGCCCTAGAATCAGCTAATAGGCGATGGGGGTTAATGCTGTGAGGCAGATTAGCCAAGTTGTCCAGCAATACCTTACACGACTCCCAAGGGGAAAGGACCCTCTGGTTTTCTACGAAGACCGAGGCAGCGCGGGACTGGCGATTATAAAGTCTTTTTAAGATAGACCACCATCTATCCATCGGGAGGTAATGAATCTTCCTGATCGTGTTTCGCCAAAATGCTCTTTTGACCTGCTTTAGTTTCCTCCTAGTCTTCGCTAACGTAGCCTTGAGCTTAATCCAGCAATTCACGCATTTACAGCACAAGAAAGCCTTTCTGGCCTGGTTTCTCTGGTGAACACTTGACTGGCATGTTTCGTCCCACCAGGGAGGCTGGGACGATCGGGGACCTTTAGCACGCCGTGTGGGTTGGCACGTCTGAAGCCAGGGATGAGATCCTGGGTGGTGGTAGGGAGATCCGTTGCCTCGACGGGGCAATGAGTTTGTGTTGTTGGACAGGACGAGGGGCCTATTGATTTGTGGCCAGTGCGAGAGGTGGGGGAACCCAAAGTGAAAACCACAGGCTGATGATCACTAGAGAAAGCATCTTGGATGATCTCACAATCGATGGAATTAGCCAAGTGAGGGCTGGTAAAACCGAAGTCCAGCATAGCCGAAGACCAGTGAGGGGCACTAGACAAGTGAGTTGGTGCAGGAAGAAATAGGGGATCATAACCGTGAGACTCGAATAGATTCTTAAGGTATCTACCATTTTGGTTGTAGGAAGAACAACCCCAAGTCGGAGCTTTACTATTGAAGTCACCAAGAGCAATAAAAGGTGCCCCCTCCCCCTTCCCCACCTTTGGGTGGGCGGTTCAGATGGTATGATTTCCAATTCTGCCAGTCAATTCGCTGTAAGCAAGGACTCGATGATTATAAGAATGTCGTGCTGCAAAGATAACGTTTTAGGTCCTCCCAGTTCCCCCTAACACCTCTAATGTTCCATAACAGCATCCTGAGTTTTTTGGGAGCCATCAGGAGACCGAACAACACCTTTCTCACTTCTGCTTGAATTGAGAAAGGTGTTCAACAAAATTTGTCTCCTGAGCGAGAACATTGTAAACACTCTGGACCATTGCCTGATTGGACTTAGAGGGATCCTGAATTGGTATGCATAAAAAAATTTTTTAATTAAATCTAGGCAATGTTCAGTGGTAATGGTGTGGATATTCCAGCCTTGTGCTGCGTGAGCATGGGCTTGGGATGGTGGAAGATTTATGTTAAAGAGGTCTGAGAGGTTACCATCCGCAACTGGCGCCGCGGGTAATAAGGTGTTCTCCACACTTCGGCTGGCTGACTGAGAATAACTTTTTGTCAGTCGGGATCCAGGGTTAGGAATGTGTACATTTGATGCAGTTGGGGGGGGGGGGGGCAAGCGACCCCTCCATTTATGGGCTTTTCTGATGGAAATGGGATGCTCCGATGTGAGACAGAGCTGGAGACAAGTTGTGAGGGAGATGATGTCTGGACTGCTTGGGCGTATGAGGTAAATCGGGGTCGTTGTTGCAAGGCAATACGCTGTTGTGCTTCATTATGGGGAATGTGTTCAGAGTACATCAATTCTTGAATCCGGGCTTCTTCAACTTACTTTGGACAGTTCTTGTGATAGGCAGAATGATCACCACCACAATTGGCGCAAAGTCTAAGCGTGAAAGAGCATTGGCCAATTGGTGGTTCTGGTCTAAGCACCTAGAACAATGAGCGGAGTTCTGGCAAAATTTAACGGAATGGCCGAGGACATGACACTTAGAGCATTGCCGCGATCTAGGGCAGTGCGGAAGTGGGTCGAATGCTTGGTGATTGAACAGGATTTTAGTAGGAAGGTGAGGAGAGTCCAGGAAGATCACCAGTTTACAGTATGTCGCTCCTTGAAACTGGGGGGAGATTTTCCTGATAAATCTGATGTGTTGTCTAATGTTACAATTCTGTTTGAAATCCTCTTCATTCACCTCGATTGGAACGCCTGCGATCTTGCAAGCCATAGAGGTGAGGTAGTTCGGCACTGTGAAGAATAGATTGTAGCTGCCTATGCGAGAGAATCTGGGAAAATTTTTGGCTTGGATGGAGGAGTGAAATTTCACTTAGTATGAACCGGATCTTAGATTGGAGAAAGCAGGGGTAGACCTGATTGTTGACCACAGGATCTCTCGAAAGGTGTGAGGCGGGATGTTAATTTTCTTGTTCAAGCTATCAGTGGAAGACGTGTAAAGCCAGGGTTCACCACCAGATCTAGTTTCCTGGCAGTCTCCTGGACGTTCTCAGAAGGAGAGCGTGGGGGTAAAGGCTCTGTAGATTTATCTGGATCCGTAGAGCAGCCCGACTGAGGATCGGCTGGATCAGGTTGAGGGTCCGCTCTAGCAATCTTCGAGGCAGGACGATTGGAGCTCGGACTGGCCGTGTCTCTGACCTCGCTGCTTGGGTCTTGGGAGTCCTTGTTCTCTGATGATTCAGGTGTGGGTTTACGCTTGTTTCTGTGTTTAGTCTGGCTAGACCTTGGTTTGCATCAGCCGGGCGAAGAGGAGAAGAAGCAGTAATACTAAGGGGGCAAGACGACGAATCGAGAGGAGGCGAGCCATTGCTGTCTTGGCCGCCTGGCATAAGGGAAATTAACGAGAACGGCCCCTAGGCCTGAGAAGATAGGAAATTAATCAACTTTTTAGGTATGTGTAGTGTTGTTATGGCTATAAAAAGTATTGGTGTTGACTTGAAATTGGATCAGATGGTAACCCTAAATGGAAAAAACAGTAAAACACAGAGCAGTCACAACATGCGACTATCTTAGGCAGCCATCTTTAGCCGAATCCTTCTCTTTTCCTTCCATTTTGGTGACTGCTTGGCTTAATATGCAAAAAGTTTTATAATGTTGCTTAATGTGTTATTTGTTTATAATGTTTATTCACCTGGCAATTTCTTTCGTCCACTTGCCTGATAAAATTTTCCGAAGAGATAACTGAATACAGGGTGTACATGAAAGTTCGGTAACACTTTTAAAATGTTTTTATGGAAAAGTTTTGAAACATGTCATTATCAGCTTTACAAACTTTTATACAGAATACATTCAGGTATTTTAACATTCCAAAATTTACAAATACTATGTGGGTACATCATGTGACACACCAAATGCTCACACAATAATCTAACTTTTGCCAGACACGACCCAACATATCCTCCGTGACTGTGGCTTCACTTGCTCAATTCTCCCTCTCCGTTCCATAACATCTTTTGGAAGAGGAGGAACCTACACCAGGCTCTTCCAAAACACATTTTGGAACTAAGAATTGAGCAAGCGACATGTTGTGTTCTGTCTGGTAAGATTTGGATTATTGTTTGGACATTGTTGCATCACACGAGGCTCCCACATAAAGCATTTGTAAGGTTTGCAGTGTGAAAAAAACAGAATGTATTCTGTACAAAATTTTATATTTTTGGTAGTAATAAATGTCAAAATTTTCAATTAAAAAAAAAATTTAAGATGTAACTAGATTTTATATACATCCTGTGTATCATAAATTAGATTACAATTATCTGATTATTGCATACATATATGTAAAGAAAAACTTTTTTATTCATTTTAAAATCATTCATACGATACGATTCAATTAATGATATTGGCTTAGATTTCTCATGGCATAAAACTGCATTTTGTACTTAAGGCCAAATCCACTTCAGATATATACATTGGTACCTTGTCGTAAATTGAGGTCTATCTGTAATCACAAGAAAGTACATGATGCTTTCAAAAACTAGATTGAATATAAGTAAATGAAAAAATTATTTGGAGTAATCTATTACTATGGTTTTATATGATTGTATAAGGGTCATTTTCTTAATTTTTACAAACGAATTGATCATTTCATACGGCACTTGCTTTTGAAATTTATAATTTATAATTGGGTATGTAATCTCATCCTCAGATTATTGCTTCAAGTGATTGGAGTTATTTCAGCCGAAATCCGACATCAGTCTTACACTCCAAGTATTCCTTTTGATAAGTGCAACTTTTTGTGTCAACAGTTGGCTCATCTCTTATTATACGTCATGCATATGTTTCAGTCAGGTAGTTTTGATTTTCTATATTTTGGATATATTTTCTTTTCTAACAGATATGAAGGTATTAATGATACAGGGTGACAATTATTGAGCTATATGAAATAAAACATCAAATTTTCAAAAACTATTGAGTTCAAAAATTTTATTCATATGTTAAAAGTAACTACAGATATTCGGATTTAGTTTATGACATGTTCGATATGCTTGCCATCAATGGTTGTTATGTGGCGCAGATGAAGAGCAAAATTCTGCAAAACTCGCTAAAGTGTTGAGACATCGATGCTTTCGATGACCTCCTGAATGGCTGTTTTGAGCTCAGTGATGGTTTCGGAGTTATTTGCGTAAACTTTGTCTTTAATATTGCCCCACAAAAATGAGTCACAAGGGTTGAGATCAGGAGAATATGGCAGCCAAGCGATTCTCATTCCAGTGGCTTCTAGGTATCCCAAAGCCAGAATGCACTCTCCAAAGTGCTCTTCCAGGACTTCGAACATTCTATTGGTCCGATGGAGTCATGCTTCATCCTGCATGAACCACATCTTTTCGAAATCTAGGTCACTTTGGATAATAGGGATGAGATCATTTTGAATTTTCTCCATTTGGGATGGAGAGACTTCTCGGTCGTGAAATGGGGATTTCAGTCCTCCAAATGCAGCAATTTTGCTGTATTTCGACATTTTCATGGAAAAATGAACAACAACAATATGAGTGTGAATGCTCAAAAAAATCTCAACATGCCCTGCATTCAACCACCAAGTTTTAACTGAATCTCGCTAATTGTTCAAAAGTTATCAAGGTTTTTTTTCATATAGCTCAATAACTGTCACCCTGTACAATATCTGCTTGTGCAGTATTTAAACCTTTGTTAAGCGGAATTGTCAGGAGCTTCCTTAACTGAGTTACAAAATTTTCCTCATTACTACATATGCAAACTAACCCCTTGTTTCTAAAATTAACTCTTACAATTTTGACAATTTACTTAGTTATTTAATACTAATCAACTTTAGTATTTTTTGTTCTAGTATTTACATTTGTTTTTTTATTTTAAAATGTTTAATCAACGTTATCTATTTTACTTTGTTGTACTACAAATTTCAAAGTAACAGTAATGCCTGGCCTTCGAAATGATGATTATCAGATATTGTTATGCAGATACTGATATTCATTAAATAGTTCTTTAAAGTATTCAAACTCTAAAAGTGAATCACATGAGAAAAAGGCCAAATCTAACTACAACCTAATCCATATAACATGAATCTTGAGTGGACCCCATGAAAAATTAGAGTTAACCAGTAAATCGAAAAAAAGGCTACATGATAACTATAAAGACAACATGACTAGGAAACATATTATATGGCCAAAGTATCCAGATACCCCTCCGAGTAAGTAGATCTGGTTGTTCATACAGTCTGATACGATATCGAATGATATAAATAAAAGTGCTGGTGGAGGTTTGGGGGCTAATATATGTGCATTAGACTGACAATGAGTAAGTTGGCAGAGCTCAGTGACTTCAAACATGGCATTATCATCGGATGCCACCATTGTGGAAAATCAGTTCATGAAATGTTTGCCTCGCTACTGATGCCAATCTCAACTGGAAATGGTTTACGAGGGCTGTTTTTTAAGTAAGGTCTGTTTTTGTAATAAAAACAAAACTACTATATATAGATTTTCCAGATTTTTTCTTTACCAGATTCTATGTACCTTTAACTATTTTTCCAAATAGTTTCCAAGTTTATTTAAGCACTTGTCATAGCGCTCAATGAATTTCCACATGATCACTTCATAGAAGTCTGCTGCCGGTGAAGAAAGCCACGCAGTTTTCTCTTATTCATTGTCGCTGAAATGCAGGCTGCCGATGATCTTCTTGGTAGCCACAGGAACAGGTGGTAGCCAATGGGAACGAGGTCTGGACTGTAAGGCGGGTGGCCAAGTTATCCCAAACAAAAGATCTGATTAGTTGGGAACAACTTGACTACCCGCTTTACAGTCCAGACCTCGCGTCCATTGGCTACCATCTGTTTCGGGACCTAAAGGAGTTCATTGGCAGCCTGCATTTCAGCGACGATGAATAAGAGAAAACTGCGTGGCTTTCTTCACTGGCAGCAGATTTCTATGAAGTGATCACACGGAAATTCATTGAGCGCTATGACAAATGCTTAAATAATTTGGAAACTATGTGGAAAAATAGTTAAAGGTGTATATAATCTGATAAAGAAACAATTTTGAAAAATTATATAGTAGTTTTGTTTTTATTACAAAATGGACCTTACTTTAAAAACAGCCCTCATAACTGTAAAATGGAATCATCCAGGAAGTGAATGTGCAGCAGGATGAAGTGGTTGGCTGAAGAAATTTACTGATCATTGCCATCAAAGCCTGAAGAGGGTAGTGAAGGAATATCGTATGATCCCAGTGGCAGTGATCAGTTGTCATTTTCACAGATGTACAACCACTCATAAGCCAAATATCATTGATGTCACTGCCAAGCAATAGTTCCAATTGTGCAAAGCTCAGTCCATTAGACTGTGGAACAGTGGAAACATGTGCTTTGAAGTGATGACTCTTGCTTTATGATATGGCAGTTCAATGGATAGTTTATGTTTGACAGATACTTGGCAAACATTTCATTTCCAACTTGGTTGGGTCTGGGTCTCTTAGTTCTTGTAGCTAGAAATATGAACTCTGCAATGAATTTTGAAATTCTGGGCAATGCTGTGCTCCCAAGTCTGGCAACATTTTGGAGAAGGACAACTATTCTCTCCAGACATCAAAGCTTCTGAGGCCATGGTTTGACAACATTGGTGTTCAAAAACTGGACTGACCTTCAGAAAGACCCAATCTTAACCCAGTTGGATATCTCTTGGACAAATTAGAATGCAAAATATGTGCCCAGCCAAATTGTCCATCTTTCATAGCAGATTCACAATTGGTAATACTACCATCATCATTATCACAATACTTTGATGCAATTAATTTCTGTTAAAATAAACAAATTTTCCATTATACAGTAATATGATATTTTTTGTAGAAAAATTTTCAATATGCATATGAAGCATTTTTTATGCCAATCAGAAACATTTTCCACGTCCACTGGAGGATTGGTCTTTACCCATTCATCGAAACAAATTTTGTTATGGCACTGTTTGAACCGGTATAGCCAACCTTTAGAGCAGTCGAAACCATTCACTGAATCAATAGCCTTTTCCTTCATCAAGTCACAAACTTTTTATTTTTCTAATTTGTGGAAAAAATTTTGAATTATTCGAATTATCCAGGGTTTTATGAAAAGATTTATTTCACTTAACAAGTGAAATTTCTATTAATTAAATGCTCAAGGGGATGGTATGAGTACATGTATTGTTCGAGTTAACACGGAAATCAACTTATAAGTGTTCGAGTTATTCGGATTTGAGTCTCTTAAAATGAAAACAAAGCAAATTGTACTGCATATTCTAGTGTATACATCATACTACAAAAATGGAGAAACAATGTTTAAGTTGCTCAAACCAGGTGCATTTTAATAATTTCAATACAGAGCAAATTTTAAAAATAAATAAAACCAACATCGAGGCTACATTTCTTTTTAATATTTTTATACAAGGATTTAAATTATAAATCAGATTTAATTGTTGTAAATACTCATAGGTTAAGGAAATTTCTATAAAGGGATATTATCGTACGTTTTTACTGCCACAAATATTGGATGACATAGGCCTGTGATAGTATTTTGTATGGATTTGCATGTGGCTTTTTTTTTTTTTTGGTCAAATAGTGAATGAGTCAAAAATGTAGTGTATGTTTTGGCAGAGATCAAAGTAATTAACTTCAACATTCACGAAGAGTTCCTCAAGATGGTAACCAAGTGGTTAGACTGTTGATGGAATTGACATTAAACAGTGGATACTCAGTCCACAAGAAAGCAAGTTACTGAAGTTTTGGAATACGAAAGTACTTCAAATGCTGGCAACTTCAAAACTTTCTGGATCTGACAAGTTGCATTCTGTCCTGATGAACTTGAAACCAATTTACCATATAAAATACATCACAGTACTTTAATTATACAATATATACAATGTACAGTTCATCATACATTACATTAATTCACTTTTTATTTGAATTTCCCATCACCAAAAGCTAATACGAAAATAACTTCTCACAAAGATGGCAACTTCAAAACTGCCTCGATCTGACGAAGTCCTGATGAACTTCCATCCATGCCTATTTTATTATTTAGGGTTGTACTAAAATTATATGTTAAATAAAATCATAAATGAAATTTATTTAAATCTAGATCTGCCTCATTAATACTTGCTGATTTTATATAATAATACAATACCGTTACTTATTTTATTTAATAATACACCTTTCCTAAATGAACACTTCAAAATGCGTAGTTGCATTTTTTTTTATCAATGTTTTTCATACCCATTTAAAAGGCATGAAATAAATAATAAAAGTGTACATATTGGGGGAGGCAGTGGCCTGTTGGGCTTTCACTGAACACACACCTTCTATAAAGTTAAGCAACATCAGGCATGGCTAGTCACTGGTTGAGTGACCATCAATGACACACAATCGTCACCCCCTCCCCTCCCAATCTATCATCATACAGCAGTCATTATTCCAGGTTCATCCAGGAACCCAATTCGCCGGCCTCTGGCCATACAAGCCCTGGATGGACATATTGGATTACAATAAATAAATAAATAAATAAACTTAAAATTGTAAAAAATAAAGAGGTTTTTTTCTGTATTTTCTTGCATGTTTTATTTCTTGTGACAAGTCAAAAATGGGGATCACATTATCCAAGAGGATAAAATTTTTACTGGTATTTTGGGTTCTGAAAGTGGAATTGCATTATACAGGGTGATTCGAAAGTCCCCGAACTCCAAGTTTAAAACAAATTTACTGCAAAACTATAAAAGATATCCGAGCATTGCTGCTTGGGACAGTTGTGTGTGACCTTTGGAATGCATTGCACAATGTGAGAGCATCACGTGACACGAAGCTTGCACGGGTGAGGAGTGACGTTATGCCAGTTATGGTTCTCACGCAAGAACAGAGTCCAACTTCATGCAGTAAAACTCTTGCACTTAAAATATTAAGACATCAGCAGTAAGCAATGTGTTTTTCCAAATCCAAAAAACGAAACTCTTGCACTACTCGAATTCTGTACGGCCGTAGCTTTAGACAGAATTCTGTAAGGCTGTTTAGTAGACCTCTAGCAGGCTGAATACGAGGCCCCTAACTCTTGAAACAGCCGCCGAAGTGACTTCCACGGAGAGCGCTGCAGGGAAGCTTCAATTTTCTTCAGAAACGTGGTCGTTGTCACAGCTCGTCGGGAACTTTTAGGCTTACCATACACAGTGCCTGTCTTGTGAAACCGGTATACAAGATCATGCACAGCTGTTTTCTCTGGTACACATAGGAGCATCAGGAATCTTCCTTTGAAAGCACTGAAAGCAATGTTGGTATGATTTTTCCGCAAAATAAACTTCTAAGAAAGTGACTCTGATCTTGCGTGAGAACTATTATCGACTTTGCGCATGTCACATGATGCTCTCACGTTGCGCAGCGCATTCCCAAGATCACACGCGACTACCACAAGCAGCAATACTCTGTTATCTTCTATGGTTTTACAGTAAATACGTTTTAAACTTGAAGTTTCGGGACTTTCAAATCACCTTGTACATGATGCGCATTATAGTAGAATAAATCTGGTATTACACATTCAGGTCATTGGAGAAATACTGAGGAAATCTTTATCAAAGAAAATTTGATTATTTAATAGTTTTTCTAAGTTTTCTATAAAAGGCAAACATCCTTCCAGGAATTCATAACAAAAAGGGGGGGGGGGGGAACCTCGAATCCACAAGGAGAATTGAAATACCGGATACTTATTTCGGCTACCACGTAGCATCTTCAGCGATGAGAGACAAAAGTCAACTAAAGAAAATAAAGCCTTAGTGCTAAAGAATATGTAGAGAAAGTGGAGGGGGGGGGGCAATTGCCAAGAATATCTCACATTGGTTAATGGATATTCATACAGTAATTTTTTCTCCAGAAATGAACAGCATGGATATATTTTTTTGAACATGGAGATAATTCTTCCTTAGATTATGAGAATAGTAAAGATTAGATTCACATAATCTTTTTTATGATTCTTGAACCCAATCTACACGGGTGTGTTATCATTCCTGATTTAGACTTTGCCAATCAGAACTTTCTAAGGATCATAATAGCTAGATTTCACAGACAATAAGAAGCCTCTCTAGATTTCTTCAATATGTTCCTTTAATTTATCCCATTTCATTTAAGTTTCTTTACATTTAAATATTTATAGAAATTCTTATGTGTCCAAGAAGTGGATAATTTTAACTTCTAAGTTATTCCATTTTTGCTTTTATTTTAAGGTATTTATCGCCGTGTTGCTAATGTTTGTATGACACTGATAAAGAATGATAGTCCTCCTGGGATCTTCAGTGTTCATGACATCAATCGCACTTTTCTGGAACTGGCTCCATATTATCCAACTTTAACCCTCCAGTGGTGCAATGTGTTAATTTTACTTAACTTTGATGATCAAGATTTCTGGAGTGATGTCATGAGAACTCCAGTTAAAAGGACAGTTCCTGTTTCAAGGTTGCTCTTTGATTATTTTGAATATCGTTGTTGTTTGAATATATTGTTCTGACATTATCCAGTATCTTTATTTAAAATTATTCATGCTATATATATTTTTTAAGATTGAATTCTGAATCAGGAAAATCTATCTCACCATCTATCCATTTAGAAATGCTTCGGACAGGTGGCTTGATTTTGTTCTGTGATTATGTGGTAAGCATAAATTAATTTGGAAAAATATTACAAATGGAAGTAAAGTAATGAATTGATATATATTAAGAGGAGGACGAGACACAATTAAAATAATAAATTAAGTTGCAAATACTTTTCATTTTTTTTTTTAGTGTGAAAATCTTACCGATGCAGAGCATATGACTTGGCTTATTGTCAACCATGTAAATGAATTAATTTATTTGTCTTCGGAACCACCTGTACAAGATCTGATAGGGTGAGGCTTCCATTTCCTTTTTTGTTCTCCCTACTTTTTGTTTGATGAAGTTTTTATTTATAGAAGGAGATGAAGCCAAAAACTGTGGACACAGATTAACAAGAACAACAGGAAACCACTATTCCACATCAGAGGTTTCCTGTTGTTCTTGTTAAGTTTTTATTTTTTTAATTTGCAAAAAAAAGTATTACGTTTCTTTAAATCTAATGGATGGAAATGAGTCAATTTAAATGCATTGCTAAAGAATGTATTTTCTTCTCTCCTTTCCTTACTTATGTTAATGAAATCGTATCAAAAGCCTTGTTCAGATGAGGTAAAAAATTATGTTTGTCTTCCAAAGAAAGGATGGCATTATTTTTTTTCAGTTGAGAAGAGAGATACAAATGGTTTGGAAACTACTAGATTAAGAATGAAAAGTGAACTTATTCGAAATTGTTGATTCAACAATTATTAATAATGAGTAATTGAGTTAGGAGATGTCCTCTTAATGCAATGCATCAGAAATTGTAATCTTAAAATTACATTTCATGTGGCATTATAACTTCGCTGAATGTTTAGCTTACCCCTGTAATATTTTATGTATAAACAAATTACATTTGTTGCAAAGTTAACACGTTAACAGTTTCACTGGCTACGCACGACATGTATGAGGTGCGGTCAAAAGGTTTCAGGACTGATAGCGCATCTCGTCAACAAATGGCAGCAGAAGTCCACAAATACGGTAAATTGTAGCCTTAACATTCATAAATCAGCTTTTCAAAGCTTTGTTTCATGTGCATTGGGGACTGAGAAAATACTGCTATTGTGATCATCTGAGATTTCATCATGAACAAATGTCTGAGCATTGAGAATGAGCAAATTCGAGCAACAAGCTATCTGAGGGAAGACATTCGGCGAAAGCGACCAGATCTGTGGCATGAAAAAACAAATCCTTCTCCCCGAGCTTTCCTCACACGTGAGTTTCGTACAAAAAAAATATGATTTTGCTTCCACACACACCCTATTCGCCGGATTTGGCTCCTGCAGACTTTGCCTGCTTTCCGAAAATGAAGATCCAGTTGAAAGGTCGCCGTTTTGATAGGATCCAGTGCAAATCGCAGAAAATGCTTGACTTGTTTCAACAAAAAGACTTCCAGGACACATTCCTGAAGTGGCAGAAACGCTGGACTCATTGTATGGCTTCACAAGGGGACTATTTTGAGGGAATACTGTGTAAATGTATTTAAATAAAGTACTTTCTCTTTAAATGAACCAGTCTCAGAAATTTTGAGCGCACCTATTACATATATAAAAAACGAAGGGAAAATAATTATAGAATAAAGCTTCATATTTCCTAAATCTAACAATCCAGTTTTTTGCAGTTTGCTATTATTTTTTTTTAATGATATCTGTCAGGTAGCGGCCGTTATTGGCATTGCACTGTCGAAGCCATTCTCAAAAGTTATACATCCTCTGTTGGTAAAGTTTATCATCACTGTCGCTGGGAAAATGGCAGCAACTCCCTCAGAAATGGGGTTTTTAAGTGCTTGGAGGGTCAGAGGGTACTGGTGATAAAACTTCTTTGAGATATCCTCACAAGAAAAAATCACAGGGGGACAAATCAGAGAAGTGCGTTATTGGCGACCATTTCTGAGGCAGTTGCAGGCATTCCCCCAGACATGATCAGCAGAGTGATGGATAACTTCTGAGAATGGCTTCAGCAGTGCATTGGCAATAACGTTTGCTACCCAACAGATATCATTAAAAAAAAATAAAATAAAATAAAAAACTAGAGAGTAAAATTAAAAAAAAAAATCAATAGTTTTTGAAAACATGAAGCTGTTTTTCTATAATTTTTTTGTTCATTTGTTATTGCATTTTGAAATGTGGTACTTCATTCTGCCAGACCCTGTACCACATTTCAAAATGCAATAACATTGCTGCAAGTAGCTATTTAAAACGATATAGGGTGAATGGATATCCCAGTTCACAAATTGGATCTCCGTTCTAATTCATTCCCACTTTCAGTATTCTCGGAACACTATCTCCAGGATTCCTGGCCCATTCCTTCTTTTTGTGACAGCATTCCCATCATTTCTACAAGGCATGTTTTTTAAGTACTGTATTTTTTTCGAATATAGGCCCCGGCTCTAAACTTAAAAAATCGAAAATTTTAGGAGTGCGGTCTAAAAAAATTTTTTTTAAATTAACCAATCATTATTGGAAATTATGAAATAGAACAATAAAAGATCAAACCACTTTGTTTTAGCGTCCCATAGTATTTTAAATGGTAATTTAGACAGTTACTTTATTATTTATATACTTACTTACTTACTTTTCAAACCCGCTTATCCGTTAGGGTCGCGGGGGCAGCAGCCCTACGGAGGATCTCCAGCGATCGCGATCTTCCGCCATCAGGCGCATGTCCTCCCTGGTAATATCCAAGCGACTTGAACCCAGACTCTCTATGTAGTCTAGCCACCTGGTTCTAGGCCGACCCCTTGGTCTCTTACCCACCGGCTTGGAAAATAACAACTGCCTAGGAAGACCAGTTTGCAGCATCCGTATCACGGGGCCACACCAGCACAACTGAGATCTCTCAATGCGGAGAAGTAGCAGCTCAACACCTAAAGACTCCCTTATTGTGCTGCTGTGCACTCTATCTAGTAGGGTAACACCTGCCACACCTCTCAGAAATCTCATTTCGGCCGCTTGTACCCACGATCGTGCTCTTTCGTCCGCTTGTACCCTTACCTCCACTAACTCTTATTCCTTTCCTGTCATGGAGAATACGTTCCAAGTGCCGATGGCCAGCACTCAATCCCGTTGTCGCTTTACCCGTTTCTCCTCCTGGGTAAAGGCATGCGCTGCCCCCGACCGTTTCCCCAAGCGCATAGCGAGTGCACTGGTGGGGCTTCTCGGAGGCATTGCTCCAAGATAATAGCCGGGAGACTGTCGACTATTTTTCGAACGAGAGCCTCTGCCTATCACCTGAACGCGGGTGACTTTAACCTGCGCCACACTAGATGCAGTATGAATTCTCTCATTCGTCGACATCATGAGATATATGTTTGGATACTTTTCGTCTCGCTTCTCAACCATGACCTTTCTGGTAAGGGTGACCCTAAAGTAGCAGTGCTACAACCAGCATAGCTCACAGAATCATTGAAGCACTCAAACCCCTGACCCACGGTAAGGGGGCATCCACTCAGGGGTTATTATTTATATAACCATCTAAATTAGTTTTATATATTTGATGAAACTTCTATAAATTTATTAATGAAATGTGTAAATAATTACAGTAATCTCATTATAATGAAGGAGTGTAACTCTTTATTTCTTCTGCTGCGGCCATGGTTCTGTCAACGAACTGCTGACCAATAGCGATAGAGAGCATCCTGTGACATCACAACAACCAACATCCTGAAATAGAGTGAGCCTCATCTGGGGTGATGAACCACTGAGAGATACAAATGGTTTGGAAACTGCTAGATTAAGAATGAAAAGTGAACTTCATAAAGAAGAAAGAAAATCAGCTTTGTCAGTATGCAAGCCAAATGGACAGCAGCTTGGGGAAATGAAAGATTATGATAAAGCGTGAGAACAGTGAACAGCTGTTTACAAATGGTTTGTACAGCAAAGAAGTAAAGGGCTTCCTATCAGTGGCCCCATAATCAAAGAAAAAGCACTAATGTTTATTATGTATGATGTTGTTTTCAGCTAGCTGATTCATGGGACATTGCAGATAGCAGAGCATTACAGAAATCTTGGAAAAAATCACAGGCCTTCCTTTATAACTCTGATTTATTCAGATGAGAACCTGTGAACAGTGAATCCAGAAACACCCATGATTAACTTTGTATTCATGGATATGTGTCACTTGCTCCCAGGATGACAAGAAGTTGAAATAGAGCACGTTAATATGTCGTTGAATGAGGAAAATTGTGCTCAAGATTATTTAACAGATGAAGAAATCATCCAAAGTGTATTGGAAGACACAGATGAAAATGATGAAGATGAGGAAGAAGACATCACAGAGGAGATATGAAGATATCTCACACAGCAGGTCCTGAAGCTGGCAACCTTTTCCTGCGCTACATAATGCAACAATCAGACACGTGCAATACCGAAGTAATGCTTGTAAAGCGACTGCGAGATAAAGCAAGCCAAAAACGTATGTCTCTTTGAAACAGAAAAAAATATTTGACATGTTTTAATTAAAGTTAAGAATTACAGAAATACATGTATCCAGCTTAAAAATATTAAATTTCAGCATTTTTTTGTTAAATTTCAAAGTTAAAATAAATATAAAGTTATAATACCATTCAAATCAATTTATTTAATTCAAGCTCTGTAATCCGGCACTTTCGCTAATCCGGCACCCCTCTATGCAAGGAATGGCCGGATTAGCGAGAGTCGAGTGTATTTATATATATATATTATTTCACTGATTGTTCTTATTTTTTTTTCTAGTTTTTAAATTTTTTTCTAAGATTTGTTAAGAATTTAATTGATATACATAAGGTGCATCTCAAAAGTTTAAAGAAACATGATTTTGTTCAAAAGAAAAAAGACTATTGAAGGTACATACAAATGCTTTAATTACTGGCTGTACAAAGCACTTAAAAGAAACTCCTGAAAAAATTATTCATGAAAACATAATAGAAATAAAAATATTAAACAAAATGGAATTTTGCGTGTCTCAAAAGTTTAAAGAACGACTGAAAAAACATTGCATGAATTATACAACAGCTTAAATTGAACGACCCGTTTGTGTTGATTGTTTCAAATACTCTGTTCGGCATTGAGTTTATGAGGTTGAACAATGTTTCTGGTCTTACATTGTACCATGCATCTTCAATTGCTCTTTTCAATTCATCAGTCGAAGAAAATTGACGTCCGCCAGCATAACTGCACGAGACATGATTCCCCATAGATTCTCTATAGGATTCAAGTCTGGGCTTCTTGGGGTCTACGTCATAACGTAAATATTTTGTTTTCTGAACGACTCCATTGTTGATCGTGAACTATGGATGCTGGCGTTATCCTGCTGGAACACGAATTCCAGGCCACCCTAATGATCACAGATGGGTAACAGATACTGTGTAAGGGTTTCTGGTATGTCAGCGAATTATCTCTTCCACTAATGAAAGCCAAATTGGTGGTACCGTTGAATGCCAAGTCGCCCCAAACCATGACAGAACCACCTCCTTGTTGTCTTGAGTAAAAGGTCTTCGGTTCCTGTCATAGGTCGTGCCTGTATGATGCCTACCCATCAGGACCATCCAAGTTCCACTTCTTTTCAACACTGAACAATACTGACATCCATTCACCTTTCCAGGCCATGTGTTCTTGTGCCCAACTTAGCCTTTCTTGAATGTGCTTGGCAGTCAGAGGCGGTTTCTTCATCTTATTTGGAGACAACATGTCCACTCACAATTATTCGCCGGTGTACAGTGTCTTTCGATATGTTTAACCCAGTCACGTCTTATATCTGGTGAATAGAAAGATTTTGTGTGGCTGCAAGTCGTATAATGCATCTGTCATTGCGAGTTGAGGTAACTTTGGGACGACCAGATCGTGGTTTTTGGTGGAACGATGAACTCCTCTTCACTCCTCAAAACATTATAAACCCCTACTGTGGATCTTCCAGTAATTGTGACAATATCCGCAACAGATAGTTCATTGGCTTTCAATCGCCTGATTTCAGCCACTTCATCGATTGTGAATTGACATTGGCGAGACATTGTTGTAGGTCAATTGTGAGTGGAAGAAAAGCTTTCTTTGAAAAAAAAATGACTAACTCTGCAACAGATTAATACCCTGTCACTCGCAAATTTACATATTGGACATTTCCATTTAGCATCTGTGGGTGGTTCTTTAAACTTTTGAAACACACAAAATTTCATTTTGTTGAATTTTTATTTCTATTATGTTTTCGTGAGTAATATTTTCAGGAATTTCTTTTAAGTGCTTTGTAAAGCTAGTAATTAAAGCATTTGTATGTAGCTTCAATAGTCTTTTTTTCTTTTGAACAAAAACATGTTTCTTTAAACTTTTGAGACGCACCTTACATATATTTAATAATCATCAGTAATAAGATAGTGTTTTATGCTTTTATATTGACTTTTTTATAAACTACCTATGGTTATAATGCAATACAGTAATTAATATCTGTTAAACCTGATTATCACGAATAGATGTAAGATTTTTTTCTTTATCTATTATAATTGATCATTTTTATTATACTTCATTTTATTTTAAATTAGCTTATATTGCTTGCTTTAGAGCTATTCATCGAAATTCGGCAGCAAGTGGTTTATTTGTGCAAGCAATCCAGGCCAGATGTGAAAATCTGTCCAAAGTAAGTTCTAATAGATAACTCTTATAATTCCACATCTTTATCAAACTGTTTCTTATAATATATATATTTACTAGCTTAATCTTTATCAATGACATTTCCTAAAAACTCCTAATGTTAATATGTAGTAAATCTGTCTCTGTGTAATGTATCCACCTGGGTGATTGCTAGAATTTCAGAAAGGATGAAATGTTCGTCTCAAAATACGAGGGTTGATTCTTGAGTCATGGCAACTGTTTTTTTTTTTTTTCTCTTTCAAACATGCTCCAACACAGGAATACAATCATATACATTCGAAAGTGTACAACTTGTGCTTTTTAAACTTGACCCAACATGGGGTATGGATTCAAGAATTTCTGGTAAGGCAAAAGGATAAACATGACATTTTAGAATCACTGCTCTATTCTGGCAGATCCTGTATAAAACTATTTGTACAAACTGTTTAACATCCTTCAAAGTAGTTTCCTAGGTTGTCCATTAGGCACTGAGCAACCACAACCACTCATATTTCTTTGTGAGCTGACACAGGATGTCCACTGCAATTAGGTCGGATCTACGACAATTTGGTGGACGACAATTCGGTGACGCGACAATTCAGTGAACGGCAATTCGGTGGACGCGACAATTCAGTGAACGGCAATTCGGTGGACGCGACAATTCAGTGAACGGCAATTCGGTGGACGCGACAATTCAGTGAACGTCAATTCAGTGGACGTCAATTGGGTGGACGCGACAATTTGGTAGACGACAATTTGGTGGAAATGCAAATTCGATCGAAATTTTTAAATCACTAAAGAATTTGAGTATTTAACTCGTTGTTTGTTTATAATTGACACATCTTTATTGCAATTACAAAGCAATTTGCTTCATTCATTTTAGGTCGAAGTCACTTTATATGCAGGAATCTTTTATTTATTATTTATTAGCTTACAAATAAATGAGATTATTTCTTTATTAAATTAAATAATTTGTTAAATCATTTTCTAAAAAGTGTAACATTTTCTGTTTTGTTTTATTGCTAAGAGTTCCATTATTCAATGAAAAATACTGTTATTCTTAAATTACTACTTAAGCTCGTTAAAATAGGTAAAGGGTGATTCAAAAAGTACGCCGGTTTTGATATATCATATTATGAGGTTTATTTTTACAAAATAAATAAATAAAATACATAAACATGTTCTTCTCACCTTCCCATTTCATGTATGAAAAAGGATGTCAGGCATATGACCTCCTCTACTGCACTGGTAGGCAAGAACTCTGTCCATGAAATTCACTATGACTGCCCGACAAGTTTCCACTTGGATGTCAGCGACAACTCGTCTAATTTCCTCTTTCAAGCCACGGATGTTTCGGGGTTTGTTGGCATACACCAATGACTTAAGATGAAAAAAAGAAAAAAGTCATAAGGAGTGAGGTCACATGACCTTGGTGGCCATTGATGATCAGCATTACGCGAAATGAGGCAATCCGGGAACCGCTTATGGAGCAACTGAATTGTTTCGCAGGCACAGTGACTGTTGCACCATCCTGCTGAACCCACAACTCCATTCCAATCTATGAGGCCACAAAAATTCTCGTATCATCGCACTGTACCGGTCTCCATTGACTGTCACAACTTGTCCTGCCTCATCTTCGAAAAAAGAAGGGCCGATGATGCCACCCCCCCAAAAGCCGCACCAAACTGTCACTTGTTATGGATGCATTTCCCTTTCATGGATTATCAATGGCCACCTCACTCCTTATGACTTTTTTCTTTGGGATCATCTTAAGTCGTTGGTGTGTGCCAACAAATCTCGAAACATCCTTGACGTGAAGGAGAAAATTAGACGAGCTGTCGCCGACATGCAAGTAGAAACTTGTCGGGCAGTCATAGTAAATTTCATGGACTGAGTTCTTGCCTGCCAGCGCAGTAGAAGAGGTCGTATGCCCGACATCCTTTTTCATACATGAAATGGGAAGGTGAGATGAACATGTTTATGTATTTTGTTTGTTTGTTTTGTAAAAACCTCATAATATGATATATCAAAACCGGCATGCTTTTTCAATCACCCTTTACAATAGGAATTGGGTAGATAGATATGTTATTTGACATTAATATAGCACGTTGACCCCCCCCCCCCCAAGTCTGGTTTAATATAAAAAGGCAGTTGGAGGGGAGGACAGAGGGTAGGGTTCATTTAATTTTTAGTTTGAAAGGGTTGATCCCTAATATATAATTACGTTTCCCTTCTTATATAAGAGAATTAAAATGACTGTCTTATAAGTTATAATATAATAATATTACAAGTAAAATACATACAAAAAATATAAATAAGTTACGAAAAAAAAGTATACAAAAACAATACATGTACAGCTTTTGAAAAGTATACAGTCTGTCCTGCTTGTAATACAGAAAGATGATTGGAGGGGAGGACAGGGGGTAGACTTCATTTCGTTTTTGGGTTAAAAGCCTTAATATAACCATTTGACCTGCATTAAATTTTAGCTTCTCTCCCATCATCCCCCAAAAGGTTAACAGGATCAAAAACTCAATACACATGAAATTTGTACAGAATTTTGGAAATCTTTCAAAAACTGAGAGGAACATATAACTGAACAAATTTTCTTGATGCATTATTTTTTTCTTTTTGTTATTATTTAAGAAAGTGATGAAGAATAAATTTGTAAATTATTTGATTTTTATTATATTTTATATATTTTTGTTGTTACAATTTCATTTGTATTATTTGTATATTTTATTTGTAATTTTCTTTTTGTATATACAGTTGAGGACCACAAATCCAGAATGCTTAGGACCAGAAACCTTCTGGATTTGTGGTTTTCCCGATATATTTAACTCATTTGTATATATTTAATTAAATAGTTTCTGACGACAGTTATTAAAAATTTCTTTTAAAATAAAAGCTTTCACAGTTATACAGTGAAGTAATTATTGACATCTGGATTTGAAGTCCTCCACTGTATTTTTAATGTAATTAATTTAATTTTTTGTATAGCTATATTTTTCTTGTAATATTTTTGTATTCTAACTTAAATTTTTAAGACAGTCATTTTAATTCTCTTTGTTTAAATTTGTTTATATGAGAAGGGAAACGTAATTCTCTTAAAAAGCTGGAGGGGGAAATAGTTATATTAGGGATCAACCCTTTCAACCTAAAAATGTGTGACATGTCATTGTGTTTTAATTTTGGTGTGTCACATGGGCCCAGCATGAACATTTTGTTGTAGGATGTACAATCAATCCTTGTGAAATATATGTATGATTGAAAATACAGATTTTTTTACTTGTTCTAAGGAAAGGTAATTATAATGAGAATTAAATTTTATTATTGGGGTTATTGTTCTTTTGTTATTTATTTAGTATTGACATAATTGAGTTAGTTCTTCCTATCTGGATTTAGAATGTAGATTTGTTTAATTTATGTAAAGGGGGGGGGGTGTTAAATGGTTGTTTGAGAGGTGTAGCTATGTAATGGGTAATATTATATGTGATTTTTTTTTATTATTTGAGGAGTTGTAAGAATGGTGGATTTGTTGAGGACAGCTGTTGCTTAACAATAATAAAAGCAACAGCGGCCGTCATTGTTGGAGTTTGGCATTGTTTTCCGGATGAAATTCTCGGAAGATCTTTGCCAAGCTCCAACGGTATATTGTTATAGGGTGAGCTGGTCTTCGTAAAGAGTTTTTTATATATAGTTGGAGATGATATGGTAAAGAGAAATGTTGTATATTGTGGTTGATGAAGTGGAGGGGAATGTTGAGTCAAATGGTCGGACATGTTTGATTTTGTGCATTCAGGCGGTCGAAAATATTTATTCGTCTCGCAGATGAATGATTAATGAAATATATGCTAAATAACTATGCAATGATCATCATTTTGGAGTTATAATAAGTTTGCGAAATCATCCAGTAAAAAATAGAAATTGTTCTGTTCGATCAGCAACTCGTGCGACGCAAGGATCTACGGAAGCTGAGACAAAGCCGCGTGGGAACAAAAGAACAACGGGGATTGAGAGCGCAGACAAATAGATGACATCAATGGTGAGACCATTTCATTATTAATCTTTGGTTAACAAGAAATTGAAGTAAATACGATTCAGATATTCAAGATATTCAAGACTTTATTTAGTCTATGAGGAGCAGCGAGTTACATTGCGTCACGTGACTCTGTGTTCACAGAAAGAAAAGTGGAATTTATTAACTGATATGATAATGAATTATGAAATAGTGACTTTGAAGCAAGATTAGAATAAGTAGATTAATAATCATAAGTAGGCAGTTGATTTGCCGGCCGTCAAAGATTTAACACTGGTAGCTTTGCTCCCTGCATGTTTAATTGCACTGTCACTGTCAGTGCTCGGAGCACAGTGATCAGTTCATCTAAGTTCAATTTGTCGCTGATAATCCGTATGCCAATGTGGTATAGATTACGGGGCTGAATTTATAGGATACAGATCACTATTATAGGATACAGATCACTATTTTAGGGAATGGTCTGTGTGGGTTACTGTGGTCCTCCCGTTTAAAAAGGATCACGTGATGCATTCTTGCATTACATGCATAGTATTGGCAGACCCATTGGCATAATAATAGGCAGGTGCTATGTAGTGAAGTGCGATTACTGAGGGGCAAGTAACATGTTAGGAATAGTGTTTAAAGCACAACAGTTCATTTCCAAAAAATGACTCCTTCTTAAAATATATATTATTGAGGAATAGAAATCAATTTAAGTTTTGTAGAGGTACAAAGTCCCAATTCAGTAATGGAACTTTGCAAATATTAGTTGTATATGATATATGATAAGTGGACAAATAGTTATACAGGTATACCTGATAGGTAGTAGCAGATAAATGTTAAGGGGGATTTGTACTATAGCCTTGATAGGAAGTAATAAAATTATATTTTGATGATAAATCAGTTGAATTTTATTGGAAGTGCACATTCCTTCGATTAATATCAGTCCCGAACCCTTGACACCTACCCCACCTAGCGGTCACCTGCTAAGGTACCGATAAACTTTATGTTGGCACTCTCAAATGAAATGAACTCTACCCTCTGTCTTCCTAACCGCTTTTCTAAATTAAACCAGTGACTGTTAGGGGGGGGGGGGGGCCACCATGCTATATTAAAGTCAAACAACAGATTTATCTACCCAATTCCTATTGTGCCTATTTTAACGAGCTTAAGTAGTAATTTAAGAATTACAGTATTTTTAATTGAATAATGGAACTCTTAGCAATAAAGCCAAATAGAAAATGTTGCACATATTACACAATGATTTAATAAATTAAGAAATAATAAAGAAATAAGCTCATTTATTTATAAACTAATAAATAATAAATAAAAGATTCCCGCATGAAAAGTAACTTCGACATAAAATGAATGAAACAAATTGTTTTATAATTGCAATAAAGATGTGTCAATTATAAACAAACAACGAGTTAAATATCTAAAATTCTTCGGTGATTTAAAAATCTCGATCGAATTTACATTTCCACCGAATTGTCGTCCACCAAATTGTCGCGTCCACCCAATTGACATTCACCTAATTGTCGCGTCCACCCAATTGTCATTTTCCCAGTTAGGTTGATTGTTGACTCTTGTTCCTGGATACAGTCGAATGGTGGATATCGAGTAATGTGTGAACGATCTGCCTCCAGCATAACTTAAAAAAAAAAATAATAAATACTCTGCCCTCAGAGAGAAAATAAAAAAAGGGGAATATAAGATAGGAAACGCCTAGATTAAGCTAGTAAATTGCTATAATTATTGTCAGTACTACTCAGAAATTATCAGGTAAATTACAAAATTAAGCTTAAGCAATCCGAAAGGGGCCTAATTGGCCATCACGGGAGTATTCATCTCACCAAAATTTCAATCAAGAGTTTCTGATGTGTACACAGGTGGCCGTGAAGATGTTTCATCAGTACTGAACCATTAATTGAAAACCAGAACGGATCAATGAAAAACCCAGAGGAGTCAGCTGCTACCATATTTAAGCTTACAGTGGGATCACCGGCAAAAAACACCTTAGCTGGCCGGTCCCCCTACCCACAACATGTACTGTAGAAAGTTGGCGGGACCAATGGGAGCAACCTTTTTCCATCCCTGAACTAAAAGCAGCCCTAAGGAGTAAATCCAACGGCCCAGGCCCGGATAAACTACTAGATGGCACTTTCACCAAGCTAAGTAGTAGTCAACAGCAGATTCTCCTAGATTCTTTAAACAAATCCTGGATGACAGACATTATCCCCAGCAAATGGAAAGACTCCTACATATACCCCATTTGGAAGCCCAATGAACCTTCTACCCAACCACAAAGCTACAAACCTATAGCCCTGATCTCCTGTCTTATAAAAATATTGGAGAGAATGGGTAATAACAGGCTACAGCATTTCTTGGAGCTCCATAGCATCCTTTCCCACTGTATTACTGGTTTTTGCAAAGGGTTAAATTATACCTTCCCCATCATTAAACTGGTAAATGCAGTGTATGCAGCCTGGGAGAAAGGGGAAGCCCTAGGAGTAGTTTTCTTCGATCTGGAAAAAGCCTATGACACAGTGGAACATGACATACTGTTGAGTAAAATGACTAATATTCCCTTGCCAAAACAAATGATACTATGGATATTATCCTTCCTAAAAACCGACGAGTTGGGATTAAATTTTCCAGGTGGCACGGTCTGGCAGACACAAACTAAGGGCCTACCACAGGGCTCCACCTTGAGTCCTGTACTCTTTAACATCTTCACTGCAGACATTGTCCAAACCCTACCTGAACAGAAGTAAACATCTTTTCGGATGATATATCCATATGGAATGTCAATCAATCCATCCCTAAAATCAAGGATAACCTTCAAACCTCCTACGACTCCCTAGCTGGACGGGCCAAATCAAACTTGATGTCCTTCTTTCCGGATAAAACGGTAGTAGTGTTCTTTGTTAAAAATGGCCCCTTGCCCCAACCCCTTTTCTATATGGACAACACAAGACTCCCTACAAGAAGGGCTCACAAATTCTTGGGTGTTGTTTTGAATGGAAAATTAAATGGCAGCAGCACATCGCCCACACGAAAGATCACCTAAGGAAAAACCTGGCTCGAATCAAACGTATCGCTAGAGCAGCCTGGGGATCCCCATGGTCGGAAATATCCACCCTGCTAGCATCCTTGATACAAACCACAGACCAATCTGACCTATTCCTCCTGCTGGTACCCAAAACAGTCAGAGAGCAACTAGCCAGGCTGGAGAGGAAAATAATAAGAATTTGTCTGCATGCCACACAGTCCTCCCCTAATCAGCTGATATATGCTGATTCCGGCTTAGTACCCACACCATTGAGATGGGAGGCCAAAGTAATCTTAACAATATACTCCTACCTGCAAGCATCCAAATCCTTTAATAAAGAACTCTCCTTTGCAGAAAATTGCTGCATGCAATTTAGATCGGATTAAGTCCAAAGCCTTCTCCTGGGAATCCTTAAGAAATTTAAATGTGTGGACGCCCTCCTGTTTGGTAGGGGAATCACTGAATCCCCACGAAGTCCAGGTCTCAACCCTGAAATCATTGTACCATCACCGGAACTAGGAGCAAGTGACCCACCAGGAATTGGTAGACCTATTGTATCCGAAATCCTGCATAAACAATTTTACGACCAAAAAAAAAAGGGTCGTACAAATTAAAACGAAAATTATTTATTTTATCCAAAATGTATACAAGGAATTTAAAAATCCTCTCCAAATGCGTTAAGGCATTTATCCCACTGTGTAACAAGGCGTGTAATTTTTTTATGGAAGAAGTTTTTCGATTGCGTGTGGAACCATTCCAAAACCTCTTCCTTCACTTCATCGTCCGACTGAAACCTGCGGCCTTTCAGATGTTTCTTGAGATCCTCAAACACGTGTGAGTCACATGGAGATAAGTCAGGGCTGTAAGATGGAGGCTGCATTGCTTCCCAGTTGAACTTTTTGATGAGGTCTACCGTTGCTTTCGAGATGTGAGGACGCGCGTTGTCATGGAGAAGAAGCATTCCTTCTGTAAGAAATCCAGGACGCTTGCATTTGATGGCCGCGCGCAGTGCCTTCAATGTTTCCCTATATCATGCTGCATTAACTGTGGTGCCTTTTTCAAGAAAGTCCAGTAAAATTGGGCCTTTGTGATCAAAAAACACGGTCAACATCACCTTCCCCGTGCCATTTGCGATTGCTTTTGATTTTTTCGCGATTTGACTTTGATTTGTTTGCGATTGCTTGTTTGGACGAAGCGATCACTCGCAGAGCTTCGAAGCGCAAGCTATCATTCTTTCTCACGTGATGCAACACTTGCAACCTATTGATCAATTTGTATGTGGGGTTTCGCAATTGTTGAAAACAAAAACTTACGATCCTACACGTTGTCTTTTTTTTCCTCCCACACAAATTTTCGTTTTCATTTGTACGATCCTTATATTTACGAATGGATCCCTAACCCCAGGAAACATTTGTGGAGGAATAGGCATTTACGAAAAAAATAAGTATATAATTAGTCTTTTCAGCAGAGGGGAGGGGGAGAGCACGCGCATGCTCCACCATTACTTCCGACAGGCAGAACAACTTCCGGCAAGCAGATCTGCCACAAGTCACCAGCAGAGGCGAGTACATATTCGAAATTCCCGATTCCTGCTGCGTGGATGAAGAAATACTGTTATAGTATTTCTTCATCCGTGGTTATAGGCTGCTCGTTAAGACTGATTTACATGCATCCATAATTGCATAATGTGTGTTGTCCGATGAAACGCTGCATCCTTACATGCACCCAAGCGTTCCTTCTGATCATAGCCTACAAGGATTAATCGTTCAAAGGTTACCTAGATAATTAAAAGGCTATCTACATAATTAATATTAATATTAATAATAATAATGATAATAATAATTTAATAATAACATTACAGCAACCAGGGAACAACCCCTCCAGAAAAAATCGGATGGAAAAGTCCCGTTGAAGCCCAAAACTAGGTTACTAGATACACATATAAAATATAAAAAAACTAAGCTAAGATTAAAGCAAAAAGGAGCATAATAATAATAATAATAATAATTATCTAGGTAGCTTTGATCGTTGTAAGCTGTGTTCCGATTCTCATTGCGCAAGTGCTCATGAGTTGAAAACTCTCGAACATGGCGTCTTGTTTAGCGAAGCATCAGCGACGATGTTTCTTCGAGCCTTTTTAGTGAAGTTTTTTAGTCATCTAGGAAAAAATGTATCACTAAAGTGTCAATGTGTACTGATATGAGGTCTTGAGCTGACTTGAATTTGACTGAACCGACAATTTCTAAAGCTGATTGAAATTCATAAATACACGTATGTGCTTCCACTGTATTGACGTTGGGGGGGGGGGGGGTGCTATTTTCTATTTTTGCTGTAAAATATATCCTCGATAACTGTTGTTTAATAAATGATTCTTTTTATTTTTCATGGGTATATTTCTCCTTGCAGAAATTAAGATTATATTAATCTGTTTCTTATAAAAATAACCATTATTTCGTAAATGCATATAATTGAAATGAATAAGATAATTAAATCAATTTGACAACCTGGTTATTTCAAAACAATAAATTCCTTATATACGGTACAAAAATAAATTACATAAAACTTACTATGTACAATGAACATGTTATGTAATTTTTATTTTATGTTAGGAATTTTGGTTTATAATTTATTTTGTTAAGGTCTAAAGCCGGTTTCTGCTGTGGTTTAGCTTGTTTTTGGTATAGAATGATTTGTTCATTCGCCTAGGACTTTAACAGTTTCTCCGAACCATCGGAAACAACCACTTCTTTATGTATTTTCAGTCGTTTAAGGTCATTTAAGCTGTGGACGATGCTATACGACCCAACATTTATACACGGCTAGCTGGGAGAAGCAGCAAAGTAGCTGGGATGGCTCCAACTGGAAACACTTCTGCCTATTGGAAGCGACCAAGGCGCACGTGCAAGCCACGCCCCCCAGAAAACTGAAAATTACTAATTTCTGATAAAATCGTGCCGCCATGCAGGAATTGATTGTCATCCAGAGAGCCATAGCACTAATGGCTCTATACACACCAACCAAATACCTAATCATCTCAGACTCTAAAAGTGTGATCACAACAATTAAAAAATATCTTGGCTCTGGGAGATGGTTCCACTGTGACACCTTGGGGCATATAGTAACTCATAGAATCATTAACCTTAGCAAACTATTCCATTAATCTCAAGTGGATCCCGGAGCATAAAGGCATAAAAGGCAACGAAGTGGCAGACCATCTCGCCAACTGGGCCAGAACATCTAAAAGAACCGCCAGGAAAGCTCGCCTCGAACCCAAAACATTGAGAGCTTACTGGAACGAATAAATAGACCACTATTCCACATAAAAGTTTATTACTTGATGGATACATATTTTGGCAGCACTGCTGCCTTCTTCAGCATCCAACTATCGACCACGACCAGTAGAGGCAAACAGCTCTATTGATAGTGAAGGGGGTATTAGCTCTTCACTTATATAAGGAGATTGAGCCAATGAGGGAAATTAACACTATGGAGTGTTACTCTCATCCATTGGACCTCATTATACAGTGGCCAATAGCAAAACGAACAAGTACAGCGTGACACCCAACTGGATAGAACCAGTCTATACATTGAGTAATAACAGAGTAAACAACTAAATTACAAACTTCGGTTATAAGAGCAAAAGGTTTAAGAAAAATGATTACAAGACTTCAGTTATAAGAGCAGCTCTAACATTAAAAATTAAACTGCAAACAAGAAGAAAGAGAGAAAAAAAATAATAATAATAAAACAAAAAGAAGAAAAACGAAGGAAAGAAACGAGAACATATTTCCAATTGATGGGTCTAGTAGTGTCCAGGAACTATTGGTAGCTTCTTGGTTTTGGTAATTTGATTAAATTTGTGATGGGCATCAGGTGCGTTAAGTTGAGGAGTCCTGCGTCACTGTTGAGGAGAACTTCTGGTGTTTCTCTGCTGATGGCGTAACTTTCTAGGAAGTTCAGGAGTTGTAGGTCGCCTGTGCTGTGGAGAATCAAAAACCTGTCTCTCTTGTAGCCGTGTCTGTTGTCCAATAGTGTTAATTTCCCTCATTGGTCAGTCTCGTTATATAAGTGCCTGTTCTCTTAATAGCACAGGGGAGAACAAGCAAAATGGAGAAATATATATTCCCTTGTACAATTCCTTGAAGATACGAATCTCCTCCGTAGAATTCTTGGCCCTCTTAAAACTATGGAGTTACTGAATCAGTGAACTAGACCATCAGTAACAGGACGCAGTTGAGAAATCAGCTAGTCTCCTTACATGTGGGAGATGAGAGCTGCACTGAACTGAACTGAACTGAACCGAACTGAACTCTTGTCCCTGTTTGAAGGCCTCTATCCACCTCACCACTGTATAGTAGGTATAGCACAGTCACCTATGCTTCCCTAGCTCTACATTGCAGCTGCAGAGAACAGCTGTATTGATGTACGAATGCTGTTCAACTTTGGTTACTTCCATTATGTACTACTGCCATCAGACAACTGACATGGGGGGGGGGGCATGTCCAGATAACTGCATACATACCCTGTGTGGATTGCTGCACCTTAACCTATTGTGGACTGCTGCACTCAACTTTATAAAGTACATGTGATAAAATAGACTAAATCAGATTTATAATGGGGACTTTTTATAGAAAAGGAACAAAATAAATTGATTTAGTATATTAAGGAGTGTGGATTGTAATTATATAAAAATCGATATATACAGCTCTTTAACCACAACAATTTTAAAAAATAAAAGCTATAAATAACAAAATATATATAAATAAAAATAACTAGATAAAATGACCTGAATACTTATTTCAAAGCAAAGCTTTCATCTTTCAGCAGATAAAGAAAGTAAAGGAAAAACTACGGGATGAGGGGGGGGGATCATTCAGTGGTTGGGTTGTCCTTCCATATAGAATTCAGTTGTTCTGATTGGTTGAGCTATCGCCGCAGCAGTCGCCTGGGTTCCATATGCCGGACTTCGTCTGCCTTCTTTGCAGATGACACTTGGCGGTCTATCGCATGATTCGAATTAATTGGGAAATGATTTGTGGTGCAGCACTCCAGGTGGAAGCCGTGGACATGGTCAGAATTGCGGCTGCAAGGAATTTATGAAATCGGCTTAACTTCTATTGGTCAGGCACATCACCATGCGTAATAATATAAAAATATTTAAGTTATTAGAAAAACGTCCAATTACAGTACATTATTTTTATTAACAACTATAGTTAACTTTCGTCCTTTCGGACATCTTCAGTAGTTTTATATTAACTGAAATTCTTTGGATTTTTTTAAATAGCTAACAACAGTTTTTGACAATTATTTCTTACTTTAGATGGTTACATTGTTGTCTTTGTTAATAAACAATATTATTTGGCTTTCCTGTGAGAGCAGTTGAGTTTAGGGCTAACATATTAGTACACAGCTAGTTCGCAGAAACGTATTAATGAAACACGTGGTGGTGTTTAATTTTTTTCATGTGCTTTTGTTTACGTTATGGGCGGAGTTTAACCAAACTTCACGAGCTGTTTACTCCTTTAAGGAATACAATTTCGACAAAACGTATTAGGAAACTTATGGTTATTTTAAGGTGCAGAACAATGTTAGGTAACTCACAACATCCTTTTCAAAAGCGCCCTGAGTATAAACAATATAAATAACGATGGCCTTCAGGGCCTATTAAAAAAATTGCCTTTTCCAAATCTTCCAAACGAGTTATTCCAATATTAAAGTAACGAGCAAATAACATATGTTAACGATTAACACAAACAAATTAATAGTCTCTAGCAATACACTATTCATTCTCAATACACTAGCATTTTCAAGGTAACAACTCATTCATTCTCGTTCATTTTCAAATGTACTGTTTTCTGATAAGTAATAAAGTTCTAATAAGTTTCTAATGAGTTTTTCTATTTTTGTCTACACTAGCTAGCCATACCTTTCACTTTACCCACTCGATAAAGGGCAGGGGATGAGATTTTTTCACCGGGTTTTTTGCTAAACCCACATTTTACATGATGCTCTACAACTTTCTAAATAACACATGGGGTCTAACCCCTACCCCTACAAAATTAAAATTTTCAAAATTTACCCCTTCACCCCCAGGGATGCGAAATGTTTTTATTCTGAATTAGGGGACATTAAAACCAAATAATCAATATTCATTTTCCCACAATCTGTTCCCCTTGAGTCATTATTTGGACCTAAAGACGGGACACCAATTATGAAACACCCTGTATAATAAAGGAAGGTTAAAGGGTGTGCCAACTGACAACTTTGGTGACCCATAATCTTTTCATTAGAAGAAAATCGGTAAATTTGAAAAGTGATAAACATTTTAACATCTTTTCTTTTTAACATTAGGCCCTTTGTGAGCTATAGGAATTTCAAATAAAGTTAATTTATTTTGCCACAAAGTCTGTTTAACTTTAGAGTTATATTAGCTACATTTCAAAAACTCTGTGCTAGTCGTGCTATACATGTCGTGTTAAGCTAAAGTACGATCCGTCGTAGAGGTTATTTCTGAATGTACGCGTGTTGTTTTAGAATTGAATCCCCAGCAGACAGCATGAACTGTCACAACGAGCAGGCAGCTCAGCATTCCAGCATAAATGTGGCTGAATCAACAATTTTATGCCTTTCGAAAGAAAAATATGCTAATTGATAAAGCTTTTTGCACATCTACAAATACCATATTTATACTGCAATTCTTGATTCTGATCATTTTACAAAGTAAATCATGTTTAAACATTATCGACAAATCCTAATTACGATCAGGGTTACAATTTTTACCCCCAGATGGGGATAGTGGAACTCTTAGCAATAGGCACTTTATTCCTGACCCAATCTTCTCTGATTATCAAAAATAACTTTGTCTCTTTCTTGTTTCAGTTCTTAACCAATGTTCTTGAACAAATAAGAGTTCCTTCTACGCTAATTATTCGTGGTATGATGGAGCAATTAATCCGTATAACTATAGAATATTTAGCGAAGTGACGTTTTCTGCCATTATGGCTTTTCATGAGAGAGATGAGGAACGCCACAGTGAGCATGCGTGCCAATGTCATGCTGGAGAACTAAGACGAACACGGGAGAAAAATGCCTGTGCTCCGTGTTTTGCAACACGGGAGGAAGTGACGTCAGTTTTTAGCATCAAGGCACACATAAAACGACTAGCACACAGTTTTTGAATGTAGCTACTGATTCGAATAATTTGCATCCTGAATCAGGTTTAACCGAGTTGTGTATTAAATTATCCCACGTCAATTGAGTAGCTAGTTTCCTAAATTTTTCAGTTCGTTCAGTTCTTTGAGTTCCATTACACAATCCTTTAAGTATCTCTGTTTTATTTCATAGAGGGCTGTTTCTGCTCTCGACCTTCTATGACATTATTAACCGACACAAAGTTCTTTTACCACTTTAGTCTTTCAAGTCAACGGAAGGGAAAGGAGGTAAGGCATGAGAAGGGGCAGGAATGGAAAGGGTTATATTAGTAAGGGTTTTACCCATAAACCTGCGATTTTACCACTCTTCAATCTTCATACACTGTATTTTGACATCCTCCTTAAGCTGCACTTTTGATTTTTAGTCTAACTTGTTCGCTTGGCGTAGTCATAAGTTTTGTGCAGAGAACAGTTAGTGGCACAGGGTAAGATAGGTGAGACGCCGTTTAGCAAGTTTGAGATTCCTGCACGAGAGACGAGGTACGTGGTTGCTTGTTCGATAAGGAAGCCATTATCTGGGAAATAAATAATTATAATAATAAAGAGGAGTGCTCAAGAGAAGTGAAAGTGAACCTCTCTTATCAATTGACGCTATTTTTACGCCAACCCTATTTAATAAACAAGGTAACTTACAGAATTAAGACAAAAACATTCGAAAGAGGCCT
>JAHWFO010020901.1:382845-417812 GCA_023313115.1 Rhysida immarginata
GAGATCCAGCGGAACCAATGGGAACAACCTTTCACCATCTCTGAACTAAAGACAGCTTTAAGAAGCAAATCCAATGCTCCAGGTTTTGACAAGCTCCGTAATGGCACCTTCGTCATGCTGAGTAGCTACCAACTCCAATTATTTCTAAACTCCTTTAACAAATCTTGGTTGACGGGCATCATCCCCAGCAGATGGAAGGAGTCGTATATTCATCCTATTTTGAAGCCCAACAAACCACCCACTCATCCACGCAGCTACAGGCCAATAGCTCTGACCTCCTGCCTCATAAAAATTATGGAGAGGATGATTATCAACAGGCTCCAACATTTCTTGGAAACTCATAACATCCTCCCCGCTTGTATCACTGGCTTTCGAAAAGGTTCGAACTACACCTTCCCTACCATCAAACTGGTAGATTCAGTATATGCGGCCTGGGAGAAAGGGGAAGCCCTGGGAGCTATCTTTCTTGATCTGGAAAAAGCCTATGATGCGGTGGAGCATGAGATTCTTTTGAACAAAATGATTAACTTCTCCTTACCAACACGAATGATCTCATGGATATCATCCTTCCTAAAAAACCGGCGAGTTGGGATTAGGCACCCAGGAGGCACCGTCTGGCAGATACAATCGAAAGGCCTACCGCAAGGATCCACCTTGAGCCCTGCTCTCTTCAATATATTTACTGCAGATATTGCCCAAGCCCTACCTGAAGGAACTGATATAAATATTTTTGCGGACGACATCGCTATATGGAACTCCGACCAGTCCATACCCAAAATCAAGAGCAGCCTGCAAGCTGCCTGTAATTCACTGACCGGATGGGCCAAAGCAAACCTAATGACCTTTTCTCCGGATAAGTCTGTGGTTGTGTTCTTCGTGAAAAATGGTCCACTACCCCAACCCCTCATTTATATGGACAACACAAGACTCCCCGCTAGAAGATCTCATAAATTCCTAGGCGTCATTCTGGATGGTAAACTGAGGTGGCAACAACACGTATCCCGTTTAAAAGAGCAGCTAAGGAAAAACCTGGCCAGAATTAAGCGCATCACTAGAGCTTGTTGGGGCCCTCCATGGTCAGAAACGTCCACTTTTCTATCATCCTTAATACAAACAACTGACCAATCCGATCTTTTCCTCCTGCTGGCCTCTAAAACATGCAGTGAACAACTAGCTAGTCTGGAGAGGAAAATCATAAGATCTTGTCTCCATGCTACACAATCCTCCCCCAACCAATTATTATACGCTGATTCTGACCTAACCCCTACTCCCTTGAGATAGGAAGCTAAAGTAATTTCAACAGCTTACTCTTACCTACAAGCGTCTGAATCCTTCAACGAAGATCTTCCTTTCGCGGAGAATTGTTCCATGCTCTTTAAATCTAGTAAAATCAAATGTTTCCTTCTAGATATTCTCACTAAATTCGAATGTGCGGACTTGCTCCTGGCTGGCAGGGACACCATTGCCTCTCCACGTAACCCTGGCATTAGCCCGGAAATCGTTATGCTCCCGCCGGAACTCAGTGCAAGAGACCCACCTGAATTTGTTAGGCCCATTGTATCAGAAATCCTGTATAACCATTTTTACGACCACAGGAAGATATTCACGGATGCGTCCTTAACCCCAGGAAATACTTGTGGTGGTATAGGCATCTATGAGAAAAACAGATGCATTATCTCATGTAAAATTGAACCTGCAACCAGCGCAACAATGTTAGAACTAGCCGCCATTTATAAAGCCTTAACACAAATAGCCCTACAACCACCTGCCAAATACTTAGTCATCTCGGATTCCAAATGTTCAATCATGGCAATCAAAAAATCCTTGGACTCGGGCAGATGGTTCCACCGCGATGTGTTGGGGCGCATTATTTCTCTTATTGAGTCACTCTCCTCAGCCAATTTTACCATCAATCTCTTATGGATCCCGGGCCACAAAGATATAAAGGGCAACGAAGTTGCAGACCACCTAGCCAACTGGGCCAGATCTCCTAAAAGAACCGCCAGGAAAGTTCATCTCGACCCCAAAAGCTTGAAAGCTTACACCAATAGCAAGCTTATGGTGCTCTGGAACGACGACTGGTGCGCCGACCCCAGAGGCGGCCACTACAAGAACCTCAGGCCCACTCTCCTGGCAAACAAAAAAAATTACTCCGAAATGGCTCACATTCGATCAAAGATCCTTACTCTTCAGGCTAAGAAGCGGCCACGCACCAATCAAAAGTTTTTTATATAAGTTAAAAATCGTTGCATCAGACAAATGCTCATGTGGGGCGCCGGAAACTGTCGGCCACATTCTGCTTGAGTGCCCTAATTACCGACAACAGAGGGAGCACATGTCCCAACTAACTGCCTTCCCCTTTACTGTTGCCAACTTTACTGTTTTTGTCCAATCAGATCCAAATGGAAAAGCTGATTAGTGGACTTCCATAAGGACCATATACAGAGCTGTTCATGACATAGTAAGACTTTCAGTCTGGTGACTTAATGTGCTTCTTGTTTATTGAATTCATTAATGATGTTCAATTTCATGTCTTTGTCGGAATAAATATTTAATATTTATTTATAACTACAAGAGAAGGCTTTGTGGTTATTTAATATATTTTCTGGTTTTGTTTAATGCTCTCTTCGCATTCCCAGGGCTTCGTACAACTGTCATAGTTTGCTCAGTGGTCAACATTCTGTGTTTATACCTAATTAAATGATCTACAAACGCCGATTTTCCATCGTTGTTTATCCAAGCGTGTCGCTGTTCTTTAAAAATCCAACGACAAGAATTCTTTAGCGAAAGGATTAATCAATAGAAACCCAGACCCACCAAGACTGAAAGCTCGTATAAAAGTTCATAAATCTAACAAACTTATTAGACCAGTTTTAATTGCAAGAACACCAGTTTATAATTCTGCAAACCAGATTGCAAAGACATTAAGGGATATATTCCCATTAAATAATGCTTATACAGTATACAGTTGATTTAATCCTTAAATATGTTCTAATTCCAAGAGAATGTAAAATTCACGTCGATGGATATTACAAATCTATATACAATTGTGCCATGCGAAGAGAACATAAAAATCACCAACGACTTATTATGAAACTGAAAATGAGGAACGAATGGATATTACAAGCATAATGATGACACTGCGTCAACAGAATTACTTTGAATTTCGGAAAGAATTTTTCTCCATTCCCCACCTGTTAGCTCAATGGTAGGGAATATTTCTTATAACACTTGGAAGATATGTACGTAAGAGATGTTAGACAAGGAAAAGATCCTATTCTACAGAAAATACATCAACGATACGATGAGATCCTAGAATCCTTCAGTCAGCTCCATGAAAACTTAAAATATACAATGGAGAATGAGATTGATAAAAGAATTCACTATTTAGATCTTGGCATTTTTAAAAACTTGTGAGACAATACTTTGAATTTAAGATAATATAATAGCATTCAATTCCAGTCATCCCATGCAATTCTGCTGCATTACATTACTACTTCAGAAGAGCCATGACATATCTCATCACGGAAAAAGCAGAAGAAGAAGAGATTTCAACTACATTTAACATCACCAGGGAAAAAAACGGATTCCCGATAGACGTCATCAAGTCAGTCATTGAAAGTACATAAAGAACCCTGGGCAAAGATAAAACTGAAAATAATAATAATAGCGAAGTTAAAAAAGAGTTAGTTACTTTTACAAATGTAAAACCAAGGATGAACTGGATTGCAAAGATATTTATTGTGCCATCCGTCGTGGATAAACGACGACGGAAAATCGACATTTGGAGATCATTTAATTAGGAATAAACACAGAATGTAGCCAAATGAGCAAACGGTGACAGTTTTGGTAACATAAAAGGACCAAAGAAAAATACTGATGTACGAAGCCTGGAAGTACAAAGATACCATAAAAAAAAAACCCAGAAAATATATTAAATAACCAAGTATATTCCGACAAAGACATGATATTGGACACCATTAATAAATTCAATAGAAAAAGAAGCAGTTTACATCACCAGACTGCAAGTCTTACTACATCATGAACAGCTCTCTATATGGTCAATATGGAAGTCCACCAATCAGTTTTTCCTTTAGGATCTAATTGGTGGGCAAAAAGCCCTCTCTTGTAGTTATAAATAGTTGTTGTCATTTCTTGTCATTTTTGTAGTCTATTAAGCCCATGAAGATGGTGAAACACCGAAATGTTTTTGCATATGAATAAAATTTTACCATATTGCTTTACCAAGAACCCTTTCATTTTAATTTCTTCTAATTCTTCAGCAATACTAGAATGATGGAAATCATGAATCTCATTCATGTAGTATTTGCTTATTAAAAATGCTGTGACCAACATCAATTTTTCTAATTTCTCCGTTTAATGGAGATACATTAACGAGATAGACAATATTATGAGGAAGTCTCAGATAGGCTTTTTATGTATGATGTTCGACAATCTTTTTTATATATATGGATTCGTTTGCAACCCCCAGTCATAAAACAATTGACTTGTTGAATCCTAAACCTTCAATACCCTCAGGTTAGAATAGCATTTTATGTTTTTGTTTCTTAATAACAAATGAGTGCTTATTTTAAACATACAATATTATTCTCACAGATTCTCACCTAATTTTATAACTTGAGATTATAACTGATTAGACATTAACAAAAACAACATTAGGATTAGAATTTTTTCCCTCCTTTTTGAGAGACAATTAAGGGGTAATTTAATGTAAATATTACTTAAATGAGTTGGCCTGCACGCATTCTCAAAATTGTATCTGCTCTGTTCTGCTCTACTGTGCTAACAGCTAGACTGGAGATTAAAGTCCAAGCGCCGATTTCCATCATCTGCAGTCGATTAAGCTCTTAACTGTTTTGCTCTAATGCTTTTGATTAACACTACTCTTGATTTCTGCATAGAATCTCCTTAACTTCAAGGAGTAGTATCTGTAATATATAAAATAAATTACACATGAAAAGTCTGCATATAAACGTATATGGAATTGCATTTTTCACTTGGCTTGTGACGTATTTCATATGTCTTTCACAGCTAAGTCCATGATTTTATTGTAGTGAGAACATTTCCTGGGCAGAACCAGGCAGTTCACTTCTTGTGTGATACTCCCACGCAGGATGTGCTAAGCAGGCGTCAATTTCCTTATTTCGCGGGCACCTCGAGGGAGGATCCTTTATGAGTTTGTACTGCAATTTGTGGTTATAGCATCCTGTAAAAGCATACTGCTTGAAAAAATCAAACTGCAACAAACTTCATCGCTCAAACAATAGATTTGCAACAACATGGTCAAAGATTTTCTCATTTGATTTATTTTGCTATAATTGGGATTCACACTCAATTTAACAACCAATTCTAAGTTTGATCATGAAGTCTTATTATATTTGATTTATACATTATTAAACTGATCAAAACGTTCTGTCATTAATCAGATTCACAAAGTATCTGGGACATTATAGCATTTCTCTGCTCCTTTCATCACTTCCTTTGATGAGATTACAATACAGACTTCTTTTTAAATAAAAGCAATAGCTAAAATAAAATTTAAATAAAATGTATGTTAATGTAGATCCACTGTTATTGATTTTTGGTTTGTTTTTTTTTTATCATAAGAAATTAGGTTAATGTTGAGTTCTTTATTTTGTGGAATTTTAAAATGCCAGGCCTCTATATAAAATTATTTAAAGATTGAAAATAGGAAAGGGCAGCTCTTCAATCAGGTATCTAATCAAGGACGTTTAGTGTAATGTGCCAACACTCTACCACTGAGCTACTACACAAGGAAGGATTATGCTACACAGCTAGTATTCTTTTAAAAAATGTTTATTTCACAAAACATCCACTACAATTTATTTAGTGGTACAGGGGTTATTTTTTTATGTAATTGCCGCCATTGTTCAAACGTTTATGTCTAGGTACTGGCTTCTGTATCCAAAGCCATAGAATTCTGGCACCTGCTGAAACAACATTTCAACTTCATCGCTGTGGAAGTGTTGTCCATCGAGATATTTCTTTGGGTAAAAACAACTGCAGAAGTTTTATCAGAGACCACAAACTGCCTATTGCTCCTGTTTTCCTCTGTCTTGCCTCCAGGGAATTCACATCACCGCTTAGTTACATGTTGTCGACTCATAATGTTTCCATAAATGGGAACAAGTGCTTTGTGAATAGCCACTGAGTGTTTACTTGTGCTTGGAAAAAAAAACGTATGACGGAGTGCACCACGTTTGGCAGGATTCTGATTCGGCACAAGTTGTGCCGCACAACCATTGTATACACGTATTACTTAACTAGACTCCATGTAGCAATGAGGAACGGCCACAAGAGGGAAATGGATGGCTAACAGTTAAAGCCAGTATAGCCAACTTACGCATTAAAATATTACTTGTCTACCGTCAAGGGTTGTAACCTTATTTTCTGGGCATGCCTCGTACATGTCTACAATGGTGGTCTACAGTTTAGGCCCATTTGCGTAAATCTCATATTTCTTTTATTGTTATTGTATAATGTAACTAGCTGTTTACCCGGGGTTGCTCGGGCTGTTTTTTATGAAATGTTGCAATTTCTGTGTGTGAATATTCAGAAAAAGAACACATGTAAAAAGCTCAGAATTTATATAGAAAAAATACATGTTTTAGGCTCTACTAAAGGGCCGTATTTGGAGACGCTATGCATTGGGAGATTTCTAAAAGAAATCTTTTTGAATTTTCAAAATGAAATTTTTCTATTTAAATTAAAAGCTTTTTCGTTGCTCGAGCTCAAATTCGAAGAAATTTAGATTCACCTGAAAGTTAATACACAGCTAAAATGAGCACATGACAAACGTTTAGGATTAATAAACCATTAAGAAATGACATAACCAAGTACCTAAAGACTAAACTAAATCATTCGCGAAACCATACTTTTCAACTGCCCTATGTTAACATTGAAAGTTTCTAATGGACCATAATGATACCATTAAACCACGTACCTTTGAACAAATTTGAACTATCATTAACTTTATGTTATATTCATTATTACACATCATTCCAAGTTGTTTGATATATTGCATGCCATATCTTAGCATTGAATGGTCCAATTAACCAAAATGGTTCCACTAAACCAGGTGCCATTAAAACAATTTCAACTATCATTAATTTTAAGTTATATTCATTTATGACACGTTGTTTGGTATATAACATGTCATATCTTAGCATTGAAAGATTCAATGGACCATAATGATACCATTAAACCACGTACCATTGAACCAATTTGAAATATCATTACTTTACGTTATAATAATTCTGACACATCATTCCAAGATGTTTGATATATTACATGCCATTTCTTAGCATTGAAAGCTCCAATGAACCATTATGGTTCCACTAAACCAGGCGCCTTTGATCCTGTATCGACTATCAATAATCTGACTTTATATTCATTCATGACAGATCATTCCAAGTTGTTTGATATAAAACATGCCATATCTTACCATTTAAAGTTCCAGTGAACCATAATGGTACCATTAAAGCAAGTGCCTTCGAACCAATTCGACTAACATTAATTTTACGTTGTAGTCATTCATTACACACCATTCCAAGTTCTTTCCTATATAACTTGCCATATCTCAGCATTGAATGTCCCAATGAACCATAATGGTTCCACTGAACCAGGTGCTTTTATAACAATTTCAACTATCATTAATTTTACGTTGTATTCATTTATGACACGTCATTTCAAGTTGTTTGATATAAAACATGTCATATCTTAGCATTGAAACTTCCAATGAACCATAATGATACCATTAAACCACGTAGCATTAAACCAATTTGGATTATCATTACGATATATAAATTCATGACGCATCATTCGAAGTGTTTTGATATATTACATGCCACATATTAGCATAGAAAGTTTCAGTGAACCACAATGGTTCCACTAAATCCCAGGTGCCTTTGAACCAATTTAGACTATCAATAATTTTAATTTATATTCTCATTCATGACACGTCATTCCAAGTTGTTTGATATACAGGGTGTCAAAAAGTCTGGTAACATGGCACATATCTCGGAAAATTAAGCATTGTACGAAAAAATGTCCATAATCAATAGTGAGTTATTTCGTGGGGAAAATTCATTAGTTGGAGGGGGGATCTTTGAAATCTTAAATAGTAACCCCTATTTTTAATCTTATATTCAGATTGTACACAGTTTTCAAGATATGTTTTATTCTTGGTGTTTTTTCAATTGATCCAACCGTTTAGGAGATAGCAGCCCTGGAAGTGCAGAATTTTTAAGTTTTGAACCAAATTTTATCGATGAAGTCAAAGAGATAGAGAGTGTGTCTTACAAACATTCCTATTCTAATTTTTCATCTGTTTAAGAATCCGAAGTCAGAATTTCAAAAATACAATATTTTTCAATAAATAATCACAGACTCTGCCTCCAAGACTTTGCTTGTGCACTTAAAATTTTGAATTTCTGAAATTTGATTTCGGATTCTTAAAGACCTTCAAAAACTAGAATAGGAATGTCTTCAAGATCCTCTCTCTATCTCTTTGTCTTCATTGATAAAATTGGGTTCAAAACTTTAAAGATTCCAATACGCAGAACGATTATACGCAGTAGGAAAGTTCGAACCAAAACTCGATAACTTTTTTGTTACTAAAGAAAGAGTGTTAAAATTTTGCACAAACATAAAATAGTGTATGACGCTTCTAATGAATTGCTTTTTATTAGAATTTTTCGTAATACAAAATTTTTAAAAAATAAATAAAATCTACGAACTGGGTATTGCTCCAACCAGCCCTAAGGACTTGTAAATAGCGTTAATGTTTCCATGTCCACAGTGGCGCAATTGGTTGGCATGTCTGCACGGTGAGCAGACGGTTCCTGGTTCGAATCCAGGCTTTGGAATTTTCTTTCCTATGTTCATCAATAATAAGTGTTCTAATTCACTCCCTCTGGCATGAATGCCTGCTTCACAACGTCGCCGCAAGGAATGAAGTAAAAAGTTCAAAAGTTCCTAGTTCTTCGCGAATCTGGTCCGCAGCTATGGCGTTTCCAACTACCAGCTCTTCATCGGATCCCACTGGTGTCTCGTATACCAATGTCTTTAAGTGTCTCCGCAGATTCCAAACAACTGTTTCCTGCAGGTAGGATTTCAACTTTTTTATCTCAAAAACAATGCCCCAGAGAAAAAAAATGAAAGAAGTAAATGTTGCCTCAGATTTTATCCCTCTATCACCTAAAGCCGAGAGAAATATACCTGCCGAATTTCAAGTTTGTAGACTTCATAGTTCTGGAGATTTCGTAATGATTGAATGAATGAGTGAGTTTATACATTTTCCCCCTGTAAAAATCCTCGTCGTCCTCGGCCGGGATCGAAGCCACATCTACGGGCATCAGAGCAACACCACCTAGACAGAAGGCCTGATAACGGAAACGTCATACACTGTTACATCATCATTAGTCGACCATTGTTAATCCTATTTCTACCAATAATAAATAAGCCCTGAATTTGGTCGACTAATGATGATGTAACAATGTATGACGTTTCCGTTATTGGGTCTTCTGTCTAGGAGGTGTTGATCAGAGGAGATCACGCAACCACTAAGCCATCGAGGCCAAAAAGGAAAAGTAAAGTTGTCTGCTAGACAGAGAGTAATGCCCACGCAGGGGGTGGCCGTGGCCTGGTTGTCTCGTCGGTTGGCTTGCCAATCGATGGAGTTCAGCAACTGCTGGCGGGACAGCTATTTGGGGCGCGGCTGTTGGGGGACTTTAGTCTGACCCATTTGCCGATTGACCATAGCTGGTTTTCCAGCAGTTGGTGACAGCCTCTGGTTTGTTTATCCCCAGCAGCTCTTCCATCATGAAACCCCCCGTGCTTCGGAGGGCACGTTAAGCCGTCGGTCCCGGCTGCTACTGTCATCTCGTAGCAGTCGTTATTTACTGGGATGGCGCAAAACTCCCTCGTAGGAGTAGGTGCCCACGCAAACTCTGTACTAGATACTAGAATGCCCACGCAAATGGCCAGAGAGCGCCAGTAAAAAAAAAAAAATCGCGCTCTTAACAATGGAGTTTCCCATCCTGTATTTCTTCATCCATGACCATAGCCAAAGTAATTTTTTATGGCCTATTGTTGCAGAAACTTTACTCTGCATTGCAGGACATGACATACATTGGGCAAGGTCAAAAATGCAAATACCGAGTTGGGTTGGTGAAGCAGTGATTATTGCTCAATTGTTAACGTATTGTTGACTGTCATAGCAACAATGGCTTTCTTCACTAAGTCAACTCGGTGTTAGCATTTTTGACCTCGCCCATTGTTGGTCCGCGCATATCGTAGGCTCAGGTCAGGCAGACAGAACAAGCAAAATATTATTTTTACCGTTTCCCCTTTGGGCCAACCTGACACTCGGCACATGTAAATCTTACCCTGAACCTAACGAACATCTGGTGCAAGTGTGAGCTCAAAAGGATAAGTGGTTCAAAAGTTTTAAGAACATTTACAGACGCACCCTGTATTTTTATATAGACCTTTCCATTGAAACCGAAACTGGAGTAACTGCGTAGAAGCAGGACAGCAAAGAACTTGCGTTTCCTACCTTGGAATGTGCAAACAATACTACACATCTGGAGGAAACGGAAGTGTTTTTGCTGTCCTGCTTCTGTGCAGTTTCGGTTTCAAGGAAAAGATAAACTCTTGCGCCATCTATTGAGTAAACAAACAAACATAAACCAAGATATATGATTTTTTACCCCTTCCCCTACTACTTTAGAGACATGTAAACCTTACTCTGGATCTAAGGAATATATGTTGCAAATATTAGCTCAATTGGATAAGTGGTTCAAAAGTTTTTAGAACATTTACAGACGCACCCTGAGCCTGAATTTTTATATATAAAGATATGAGAGGAATGACGTGTTGAACAAATCACTCATGCACTTCATTTGCATGAAACATAATTTTATTTCAACAGAAAAGTTTTTATTTTAAGGTAGGACATCTTGTTCTGCCAGTACCTTGACTTTTTTACTCAGCCATAAGTTTAGTATCAATGATACAACTTTAATAAAATTGAATATTTTGTGGGATAACCAAAACTTTTTATTACAGCTCCATCTCTTATTCATTGAATCAACCAAAGCAGTGCAACATTCATCTGGAATTCCTTCACATACTTCTTTTGCAGCTTCAGATAACAATCTTATTTTGGAACTTTTTAAATTTCAATTTTTGTTTTACTTCAGCCCATAACAATTCAAAGTAGGTGACTGAGAAAGCCCTTTCATAACATTGATTTTTTCTGAAAACACTCTTTAACGGTGTTGCACTCTTTAAGCATGTTACGGATCATTATCCTGTTGAAATGTTTATTTCAAAGCTAAATAAATTGTCATCAACATAACGCAACATAGCATTTTCAAGAATCGTTTTATAGATGTATTTTTAACCCATAAAGCAAAAATAAGTTTAACTTACAATCATACAATCTAACACAGGGCGACAATCATCCTCAAAATACTGCTGGCTGGGCGCTTTCATGAGAAGAGAAAGAGAAAACTGTCTGGGCCTTAGATAACGCCTTTATTAGACAAAGTAAAAGTTGTATGGGGTAACAGGGATGTAAAGGAATGACATGAAGGCAGTGAGTGAGTAAAAACAGCAAAGTACGACCATAAAACACAAATCGGTGCATACTTGCGTACAATAATCTCAGCTTACCAATAGAGCTATGATGATTCTCTGAGACATCTGAAGAGATGGAGAAAGCCAGCGAGGACCCGGCGTGAGGAAGAGAGACTGATGAGACCAAGGAGAGAGGGGATTGACCAGGTGTCAAGCAGTCATCTGCACACCATCCCGAATGAAACTGGGAACCTATCTGTCTATCACAAGGCTCGAAGCCGTAGGCCATCTGCAATCGGCGGACGACAAATTTCGAGGTCTAGTCTTGCACCATTCTTGACCTCATGAAGTGCACTCCAGGCTCGCCGGTGACAGTCTCTCTGACCAGCGAGCGAGGTCTTACGACCTGCTCCCACGGCCAGTCTGTGACAGTTTGCCTCTCCAAAATTCGAAGAGAAAATCTGTCTAAAACTTCATAAAGAAGTCGACACAAGTCAACCAACCAGTGAATTGATAGCCAAACCTGTCGAATCCCAGGTCATCCGATCCAAAAAAAGAGCCACTCTCACACAAAAGAAGAAAACAAGAAAAATGTGCTGATTAAGCTGACTTCTCTGTCCAAGAGCGGAAAACGATGATAAAACCTACACATGGCAAATAAAGGCTGTTCAGCAAAGGGAAGAATCACCCCCGACAAGGGGTCAAAGGTCTCCCTCTGAATAGTCAAGCCCTAAACAAGAAAGAAGGGCAAAAATCCATGAATGTTACAAAAAAAGAGCTAAAACATGGAACTAAACATCAGCTCTATGAGGAAAGCTATCATGTGAAAAAGAGGGAAGGAAGGGCTGCACAATCACCACAACAGTTCAAAGCAGTGACAGTCTCGTTTATTAATTGTCCAATCTTTTAGGTGATCCAAAGGTAAAAATCTTGTTTTCAGGCTCATGGGGCACATTTTGAGCACTTGTTAGACAAAATCATGTACTCTCTTATGTGTTTAAATTAAATGTTAATTATAAATTCATAACGTGTTTTGTTTACCTATTGGCTACTACATTAATAAAACTTTGATCTGTTGTAATTCTCTATCTAATTGGAATACGACCTATGTTCATATGACATTTGCTTGCTCAACCTGACCTCTCCAACAAAATGTCTAAGGTTTTTTCACTCATTATGAATTGCCCTGTATTTTGATAAAATATAGTATAATGGTTGTCAATAAAAATACGCCTATCATTTTAATCTGATACAATTTTGGATGTTCTTTTCTATGAATCTATAATGTTGAAATTGACTTTCCTTGTAAAATAAATTTAAATATGGTAAGCATTTCACATTGACTGATTGAATTTTTTGTTTCTGTCATTAAGCCAAGCTTTGCCAAAAGAATATTGACTTGCCTGGAAGCAATTCATGAAAGCCAAAGTGGAGCTTTGATCGTGTTGATCTTAAGTAAACTGATGGTGACACACCATTTGGCTGTGGTCCAAGCTAGTGATGCCCTTGTATGTCGACGCATAGAGTGGCTTTTGGCAGAACCACCAGATGAAGGTGCCCATCAATTGCCATTGACAGATTTGAACAAACAATTGGATTTGCTACAATCATCAGGTATTGTTAAAAGGTAAAATCTGATTATATAATTTCATTAAGTTTTATGTGAATTAGTAAAATGCAGGGATGTCTTTAACGTTTTGTAGTATTTTGCAGCCCTCCCCTTCACCAAATTTTTCATCTCTTTTTTCTGGTCCCTAAACCGGCATGTGCCTACTAGAGAAAGGAAAATCCAATTTTTGTGTCGAATTCTCTGGCATGCCATATAAAACGGGATTTTACGACCTCCTGGTCATTCTCAGTTATATAAAGCATGCCAGTCAAAGTACGGCTGTACTGTATCTGTGGAATCCCTGTACAGTTCCCTGTGCACTGATAAAGTGTCATTAATTTGAATTACATGGTATTGTGTTGATCATCTTATGAGATGTATGGCAAAAAATGGAGCCTGAATTAATAAAGGTAATGGAAAAAGATTAAAACTTTAAAATTTCTAAGGAATTTAGGATTTGCTTTTGTAAAAGTTATCTGCAGATTTGATTATTATTACTAAAACTATTATAACTCATTACTTAGCAATAATAGACAAGAGAGGAGATGAATTTTCTAGACACAAATTTTGCTATCAGGAGTTTCCAGACACCTATACCTTTGCACTGTAACTGTGTCACAAAAATATGGTATTCATTATTATTGTTGTTATTATTATTATTACGAGGTGCGTTCAAGTTCTAAGGTCTCCTAATTTATTTTTGAAAAATATTGAACCTAGAAAGCTGAAACTCCCGTCATTTGTCCACGTAGTCAAGCTCTAGCTGTACACATTTTTCACAACGCTGACGCCACGATTGCAACGCCGCTGCAAACACTTTTATAGTGGTCTGTTTTGCCTACTAAAAAGCCGCTCGATAAGCGGAAGCTTTATTCCGTTCTTGCATAAGCGATTTTCCAGTAGACAAAACTGGTTCCTAAAGAAGCATTTGCGGTGGCCTACCAATCATGGCGTCAACATTGTGAAAAATGTCTACGGATAAAGGTTGACTATGTGAACAAATCACGTGAGTTTCAGCTTTCTAGGGTCAATAGTTTTTTAAAAATAAATTAGGAGACCTTAGAACTTGAACTCGCCTCGTATTATTATTATTTATTTTATTATGGCCTCTATTCTCTGAGGAAGATTGTCCACTATATTTTGGTAGTTTAAGGAAGTTTCCATTTACCACTTGAAGAGATTTGCCTCCAATTCACCTCACAGGCATTCAGGCAAATCACATAAACTTCATCTTTTTTATTATAGTTTTTTATTCTGTATTTTTATTTGATGCTTTTGAGAATTTGTGCATAATATTTTTCCATAAATAAACTATTCTTTCTCGATTTAACTTTCTATAGTCTACGACAAAGTGGTATGTTCCGTCCTTTTCTTTTTTTACTAGTAAGGCTGGAGCACTCCAGGGGCTACATGTTTCCTCGATCGCGTCATTTTTTAATAATTCGTCGATCAACTCGTTCATTATTAAAATTTTTGATTTGATTGTTATATTTTCTCCCAGCTAAATATACCATATACAGTAGAACCTCAGTAGAGCGAACATCGATATAGCGAAATTCTCTCTATAACGAAATTTTTCTGTGGTCCTGGCAAAAATCTATTGATTTAATGTTTTTTCAGTCTCCACATAGCGAAATCTTTATAGCGTAATTATCCCTATAACATAAGGATTTTTTGGTCCAGACAATAGATTTTAAGGTATATTTTAGCTCTTTATTATGAAATTTAGTTCCCTCACTTAGCATGACCAGACAACCAATGAACGAAATAATCGCAAACGGCCAACAAGCGAAGTTAAAAACGGGTTCATATGTCACAAGCTCTGCCCAGTCAGCTGCGGCTATGGCATTAGGCTTATTTTATCGCCAAAATTACGAAGAGTTCTCGAGAACAACGTTATCGCACTAAACAACCCATGATGCGCTGTGCAGCAATAATGGCGGCCTGCTGAGGGGTTTAAATGTGCAAGCATGTTAAAAATTTATTTTCTATGAGAACCGGCACGAGAACTACTATAAAAGCTTTCGAAATTGGAAGATTTTTTATATTAAAAGCTTTAATATTTGTTCAAATTTATGAATTTATTTTATTGAAAGTTTTAGCCCATTAACATTTTTGTGAAATGTAATTTTACCGAGGCCAACGAAAAAACACTTGTCGGCCTTAATAAACACGCTAATGGATACGTTCTATTGGTATTTTTCCGTAAAATACATATTGCAATATTATTTTCGACACGTTCTGCTTTCAAATTTTAATTATTTCAGAAAAAATAATTGCGATCCAAACAAAATTTTCAGCAATGGCGGCCTAGATGACTTAGATAGGCAGCGATGTCAAGTATCGAAAAAATTTTGTTCTTAATGTTAAGAAGCGTTCAAATTAATATGAAATACTAAATTTTTATATATAAATACTAAATTTAAAATATATACATATATAAATGCAATTATAAGCAATTTATACATCAAAATTATGCAAATTTTAACACCACCTCCATGCAACGAAATATCTATATAAGCGAAATGATTTTGCCAATCTGTTGAGTTTCGATATACGGAGTTTCTACTGTATAGATGTTCAGATTAGGGAAGGGACTGCTCCTCATAGATACAGATTTAGGCACACCTGTGTTCCTTCATTTCCCTGACCAATCTTGACAATGGTTGCTGGCATGGCATCCACAGCTTCAGTGTGTCTCAAAAGTATAAATTACAGTGCAGCTCCTCTATTTCACGATTCCTTATGTCGTGAAATCGGATAAGTCACACTCAATGGCTTGACCCCGATTTTTCTCATTTTTCAGTGGGAGGGAGAGAACAGCTCTATGTGGAGTGTCTACTGTATGTACATGTGGAAGGCAAGTCATCCAACAACGTTAGTCAGTTAGTCTTCACGTGGTTCACGTGATAAGAACCCCAATATCTAGCGAAATAATACGAAGGAAAGCTGAGAAGCTGAAAAAATCTTTTGACATGTATCACGAATTATCCGAAGTCAACAATTTCAAGACAAGTAAATGCTATCTTAACCGATGGAAAAAAAACCGCCATGGCATCTGTCAGCTGGCAATTTCTGGTGAAGTTCAAACTGATGAAAGAACGCATCACCCTTCTGTTCTGCATAAATAAAACAAAAAAACTGTGTGTATTTTTTGTATTTGGATTTTTATTCCATTAAAACCTATTAAAGAAGAAATGATCGTGTTATTGTCATTATTTAAGGTGATGACCTCTAAAACATGATGTAATAATTTTTCCATCGAAAAATGGAAGGAAAAATATTCTGCGACCAGGAGCCCAATTGGTAGAGGTGTCGACCATGACAGTCGAGGTTCCTGGTTCGAATCCAGGTCGCAGAATTTTTCCTTCCATTTTTCGATAGTGGTGCCACCTGTCACGGAACAGGAAACTCATGATATAGCGACTTGCTATGTCACGGGCAGTGAAATCTAAGCTCCCAAGTTCCGCGACCCGCGACATAGAGGGGCTGCATTGTAATCTAAATGTCCCACCGTTTTAAGTATAAATTTGCTTAATCAATTTTTTATCAAAGTTATTGTATTCCTATAAGCATCCCACCAAAATGTCTTTATCAAATTTTGTAAAATTTTATTGATTTCTCTCGAAGGACAGAAATTTTGTCTGTCCTGTAAATATAAATAACTGCACAACTTGGGCACAAATAATTTATTTTAATTAAATAAAAAATTAGCATACCAATTTCAGGGAGAACTTACTATGCATTTCAGGGTCGTGGCAACTATTTTTTCCTCAGAGCTAAGTGTTGGTACATGTATCACCAAATGTCATATGTTTCAAGGAAGCCGTACATTCTATATTTTGATTTCTGTTACTTATTCTGGAACATGAAACCTGTAATCATGTTACAGAATAAGTTTTCCACAATCATGAAACCTGTAATGTTATGTCAACTGCTTTAATAAATTTGAGGAGCAAAACATTGGCGTTGTTAAATGTCCGAACATTTTGTGCATTCTTTGTCCTTTCATCTGTATATTTCACATTTTCACATCTCTTGGTCCACTGATACCTGTAGAACAACGCCTTAATGGTCAGGGCTACCTGAACATTGTTACCGACCACATGGCTATTGTGTTTTCCCCATTGGAAGGATACTTCCAGCAGGAAATACTCCGTGTCACAAGGCTCGTATCAGCATGGAATGGTTCCAGAAGCACGATAATGGAACGGGTTATTCGAGGCATGTATCCACCACCATCCAATAAGTATCAACTGGGAGCAGCTGTTGCATTCGCATGGACAAACATCACGAAACAATGCTTCCAGCGGCTAATTCACCATGCCAAGGCGAATTCGTGCTGTTACTGCTGCTATGGGTGGCGCAACACGGTATTAAGGGGGGGGGGTTCCTAATAAACTGGCCAATTCTGTGTAAATCTCATAATATCTTTTATGGAACTAAGATATTGTTGGCAGTCTTAAAAAAAAACTTTACCAAATATTAGAATTTTTGTTTAAAGTTTTTATTAAATAAAGTGATTATTATATCTGATTTAATGAGATTTTTCTATGTCATTGAGATTTTGCTGTATAACATAAAACTTTATAAAAAAGATATTATTTTTTGTTTCAGGCATACAAGACTGGAAACCTTATTGAATAAATTGAAGAATCACTGCTTTTTGAAGACTTTGGATGCTGAAGTTCATACTGTATTACAAAAAAGATCTCCTTCTTTATCAGTTTCTGCTCAGAACATCAAAGAAGCAGTTTTAAATAAGGTATAAAATTATTCTTTGCCTTCTTTGAAGAATAACATTGAATTACTACATGATTTTAATGTCACATCATTAACTTATAGTTGTGAAACTCGATATGGAATGTCAAACATAAGGAACATCTGAGTACTGTGGAGATATATTTTTCTTTTTGAAGTGTAGCTGTCTGAATAGATGGGACTATATTTCAAAGGATAATGTAAGAAAGATACATGGAATTAAGGGAAATGTCATGGATGTACAGCCGGTAACAAAAGTACTTAGGGCTAAGTACTTTTGTTGCCGACTGTACTTTGTAGAGCAACATCGAGATGGTTTGGGGATGTGAAAAGGGGATGATGAACATTTATGTGCTGGTACAATTATTTATGTGGATAGGAACTGTGGGCGAGGGAAATGATGGAAAGTATGGTGGTTACAACTGAGAAGTACTTTAGGATTACACTTCAGAATGTATGTTTTTAGGATTTGATTCAATGGTGGCTGTGTATGAAAAAAAGGAGGATTGGGTATGGGAAGGGATGTTTTATCTTTTAGCCCAGTCTAACTTCTTTTTTTTTAAATGCTGCTCATACTTTTTAGAGCATTATTGCATAATGTTCAGTCTGCTTTTTTTCTAACTTTAGAGTAGGCTCATCTTACGAACGTTTTTCTTCCTGTAGTGGCTCTTCTGTAATGAGTCTATTAGCTTCTTTTAACCATCCATACCATGTGCTTCTGTAGTATCATCACAACATAGAGAGCATAAAAAAAATGACTGGTAGTTGAAATAGTAACAGTTGATGTTTCTTATGTTTCCCATGCAACACTCTAGTTTCATTTCAATATATTAGCCCTTACTAAGTATAATTAAGTTTCATGGTCATTCTTGATATGAGGAAATTATCCACTTCTTGCAGCATAATGAACAGATTTTTTAAAGCTTGGGGGAGGGGGTGAATACATTTTCTGCAGATAAAATTAATGGGATTTTGAGTGAATATAGGCTATCTGTTTTAAAAGCAAAAGGGTTAATGATGCCAACAGTATTCTTTTATAATACTCTTATAACGTAGCCAAAAATCTACAGCCTGGATTCAAACCAGAAACACAAGCATCTGTCTGTTTTCAATTTTATTTATTTTTTTTTTTCAACTTCTTTTTTTTGTTTTCGTCTGTTTTCGAGTCATGAAATATTTCAGTACGACAGTCAGTCATAAAGTGCAATCACCATGAAAGTCCAAGTGCAACAGTGAAACAACAGTGGTATCGTTCCCTTATTGTAGAGGGTAGGGCTAGGACCGATACCATATATTGATGATATATAGGGCGTTTCTAAATTATCTCCCTTATTATACATGTTACTGATTTTACATTTTACTGAAATTACTCAAAAACTATTACAGATTTTAATGTGTTTTTTTTTTATTTATTTACAAAGAAAAACTCAAGAAGTTTCTTACCATGCCTTAATAAATTTCAATGTGCCCCCCATTTATGGCGTGAAGGACGTCAAAGCGAAACTCTATTTCCTCCCATGTTCGGAATAGCATTTAGGTGTGATTTAATGCATGATTGAGTAATCGGAACTTTCTTTTTCGCTGAAGACACCGTTACCACTGCAATCTACCTAGATATGCTGGAGAACTATATGATTCCTCAGGTGGAAGAACTGCAGCCCAACATAGATGGAGCACCTCCTCACTGGGGCCTGCAAGTTAGGCAGTGCCTTTATACAAACTTTCCAGGACGATGGATTGGAAGGGATGGGCCAATTCCTTAGCCCCCTCGCTCACCCGATGCGAACCCACTGGATTTTTCTTCTGGGGATGTTAAAAGACAGTGTACAAGATCAACATTGATGACATTGAAACTCTCAATTGAATCACCCCCGAATAATTGAAACAATCGCTGAATCACCTCCGAAATGCTAGTCAGAACATAGGAGGAAATCGAGTTTCGCTTTGACGTCCTTCTGCCTTATATGGGGGGTACATTTAAATTTATTAAGGCATGCTAAGAAACTTTTTGAGTTTTTCTTTGTGAATAAAAATAAATCACGTTAAAATATATAATAGTTTTTGAGTAATAAACATGTATAATACGGGAGATAATTCAGAAATACCCTGTATACGAATAAAGTGATATCATTAATCCTGAATATCACATAATTTTGATATTTTCAAAAATATTTTCCTATTTTTTTTATTAATAACCGATTTTGGTTATTCGTATTTGGTATGTTGATTAAAGACGATTTAAAAATAAGATAACAGCCATTTTTTATACTGCTGTTTATTTTATGGTGTTGGCTTGGTCCATTTTCAATCAGAGGTACAGGAGTTGGACAAAATAATGGAAACACTGCTACTCTGACTGACTCCTGCTCATACAAATGGTTCTGCCCAAACACTTTGCATAATGATCATCTTTTTGTTTTTCCTGATTATTGTGGAGCTTAACAAATGGACATCAGTATGACAGGTGTTTATCTTGATGTTTGTATCAGTGGCCGTCATATCAGATCTGACAGACAACCAACAAGGGCATATTGTTGGAGCCTGGACAGCTGGCATTGTTCATTAAAACAAGTCAGCCTATTACATGGAATAACGAGAGCTGCTGTATTAAAAAATCATGACTGCATACAAAGTTAGTGGGAAAGCATCATCTCAAAACACACAAAAAAAAACTCATATTGAGACAGGAGGGCATTGAAGAGAATTTTCGGAACCAGTAAGAAAACCACAATGACGAAAGGGACTGGAGAGCTTCCACAAAAACAGTGCAGAGGGAATTTCACAAACAAAATATTCATGGACGAGCTCTAGTGCCTAACCACTTATCACTACAATCAATGCAAAAACACTGACACCAGTGATGCCATGAGCACAAAACCAGCCTGGTCCGACGAATCGCGGTTCCTACTTCATCATGCGGATGGCAGACTGCGCATCTGGCGCAGACAGCATGCGGCCATGGACCCATCGTGTCAGCAGACAACCGTACAGGCGGGTGGAGGAGGAGTGCTGGTCTGGGGTGTCTTCTCTTTGGACACATTGGGCCCTCTTATATCCGTAGACACATCCCTGAATGTGACACATTACTTGATCATTGTTGCCGATCAGGTGCACCTGTTCATGATGACTGTATGGTGGTGGCGGACAGTTTCAGCAGGACAATGCTCCCTGTCATCATGCTTGAATGGTCTTAGACTGGTTCGAGGAACATGACGCGGTCTTCCACCTGCTTCAGTGGCCAGCTCGATCGCCCGATCTCAACACGATCGAGCATTTAGGGGATGAAGTGGAGAGAACCATCCAACGTCTTCCCATACTACCCTCCAACCAACACCAATTATGGGACACTGTGATGTCAGCCTGGGCTGCTATTCCTCCGCAACAGTTTCAACACCTTGTTGAATCCATGCCAGCACGTATTCAGGCAGTTCTCGCCGCTAAAAGAGGTGCAACTCGCGGGGTGTCTCTAATAAATTGGTCATTCAGTGTATATGCTGCCAATTCTAATTATTTTTCTTCTATCGTGTTATTTCTTGTTTGTTTGTTTTTTTGTTGTTTTTTTTTAATTATGTGAATAACAAGTTTTTATATTTATTATTCAAAATTTCTAAATGCAGAAACAACAAAATAAGCATTTACATTACACACAAATATCTCAAATCAGGAGGCAGGCACTCAGCTTACAGATTGGGAATTCATCCTGTCTAAACAATCAGAAAGCCGATTTAAATTGTAATAAAGTACAGGTTACTAGTATAAGTCGAACTAAATTCTTGCCCCATCCCCTGAAGCATTAATTAGTGGAAATATCCTCTATTAAGACGAATATAAATTTTGTTTAAAACCGCTTAAGTTGAACCAAATTTTTTTAAGTTTTTGAATATGGCTTTTTTTTTAACCTTTTGTTTTAGTTTACTTCCCTTCCCCCTGTTGACAAGATATCTCCTCTTTATTTCATTGTTTAACTTGTCCAATAGTCGTTATTTCCCTTCCATTAACCAATGGGAGATAGTCTTTTTAATTTCCCCTCCCCCCACCTTGTCTATATTCTCTAGTGTTAAGGCTTTATTTTCTTTAGTTGATTTTTGTCTCTTATCGCTGAAGATGGCTACTTGGTAGCCGAAATACGTATCCGGTATTTCAAATCTCCTTGTGGATTAGAAGTTCCTCTGATTTTGGTTCTTCTATGAGTTATCAAAGCTTAAATTGTATTATTATACAATAATTATTATAATTATTATTCTATAATAATTTGTGATTGTAGTCAATGTGTGTTTGATTTGGTGGTGATTTACAGTCATATACGCCCGTTTTAAACCCCGTTATAATATTCCTCGAGAGTGGGAAATGTTGTCCTTCTGTTGGTAGAGTTTAATTTGTATCAATCGTGAAACTTGGGGGATGGAATTATCAGCCCTTTTTATTTTAATTGGTGACTGTTTATTGCTTGTGTTTTGCTAATTATGGATATTTTGAGCCTTGGCCCTAGACCCAAGCATGTTTGGTTAATCGAAACCTAATTAAGTGCATAAGATCTTGTGATGTTATTTTATTTATTGTCAAGTTGGTTAAAGTATTGTTGTCGGTGAAATCGAGATGTCGGAGGCTGCAACAATGTAGATATACGTCACAACTCTGTTATTATAATTAGGAGTTTTTCCGAGAAGCTTGACAATCTGCGTGTTTGTTTTTTTTTTTGAAAAAAAGAGCGATCGCTATGAAGACGATGTTTTTTTGAAAAACGCTCTTGTATTGTTGGCGATGTTGGAACGCCGCCATAACGATAAAATTGTTACTTTTATCGGGCGAAAGCTTTGATCTAGTTTGTGATATAGAAATAAACTTCAGTGTTTATTCGAGAGAAGCCAAGCTAGTTTTATTTTAACCTTTCGTCAAGAGAAATCTGTTTGCCCGGACTTATGCTGTTTAGAGGCAATCTCGAACAATCCGACGGAACAGCATTCCATGCAGCTGGGGTAAAGCAGGAGTTGTAACGTCTAAGTTAAGAAACCATTGTACTTGGAAGGCATCGACTGTCTCGGTGAGATCGTTCCTATACTGTTATTTATTGGATAAGTGCCGTGGGTGTTTCAGTAGTGTTCGAACAGCGTTAGAGACGGTTAACGCGTGTATTTGGCGCGCATCCGTGAACGATTTTTGCTTAGTGCTGTTTTACAGTGGTTTGGCAGAGACGTAATAAACCCTATAGACTTTGACTGTTCGTTTTTTTTTTATATAAGGTATGAAAAACGCTTTATGTAGAATAAAATAAGAGTTTTATTTCTAATTTACGTGTCCCCTGCTTGGTTTTATTAGCTATCACAAATCCCGAACCCTCGTTCCCCACCGCATTGGAGTTGGTATTGCCCTGGGGTTTTGAGAAGGCCCCTCCCATGCGTGTGGGTGGTCACAAATTCAATATAACATGACTGTTTAACCCCATAAAATGTTTTCAGGAGGGGGGGGGAAGAAAAAGTTCTATGACTCAATTTGTAGTCTAAATTTACATTTTATATTATGTTTGACTTGCTTTTGCTTTCTATAGTTTTCTTCAGTGTAATCATGCAATCAAATCCTGAATGCTTGAACATATCTAATTTTCCAAATTGTTCATTTTTTGATTAAATATAATTATTTTATAGGACTGGTATCTAGATATTGTTAAGAAGCAGTGCTTTTCAACAAAAGCATCAGGAAAGGAATGTGCACAGTTACTTGCAAAACTTGATCATGATGATATAATGGCAATTATGTCAACTAAGGTAAGTCCTTGTAATGTTTGGTATTCGTGAAAATACCATGAATAGTTAATTATTTCAATGCACATCAATTTTAAGCATAAATGAACAGTAAATGAAAATTAATTTTTCACTGACTATTTACCATATTTTTTGAAATATAGGCCACAGCTCAAAACCCAAAAAAATCAAAAGTGTATGTGGCCTAAAAAACTTTTTTTGTTTTAATTTATGAATCATTGTCGGCAATCTGTATATATAAAGAAAAGTGTTTGTTTTTTGTTTGCTTGTATATATGTAATACAAATCTACAATTTTATTCCGATCTTGATGAAATTTTGCACACTTGATCTTCAAAGCAAGAGGGAGGTCACTTTCTACCTTCGATTTCGAAAAAATAATTATCGATAATAATTGATATTCATAAAGACTGCAGGGCATACTAATAAGAGGTATCTCATGATTAACAATGCAAGGCAAAATTTGTGCAACCATAGGCCCGGCATATTGTATCAATGGTGGTATCAAAACGCAATTCACTAGCAATATGCACGGACCAACCATATATATCTAATGACCAACAATGCAAGGCAAAGTTCGTGCTTTATAAATAAAGTTCAATTTTTAACAATGCATAGAATTCCTGTTGTTCGAGCTTTTCTTAGAATTAATAGTCCTTAGAAGTTAACATTTTCTTGAAAATCTTTAAAAATGAGCACTAGCTGAAATAATGGAGAGTTAACAGACTGTTTAGAAGGAGTGGAAAGGCAACAGATGAGGCAGTCTCTTCACTCTGTGCTGTATTGGTTTCGCCAGCTCACAGCTGCAACTGAGCAAATGGTAAGTATGTCAACCAAAGAAACGAAGACTGTTAGACCACACAAAGTGATGAATGGCAAGTTTTGCTTCAAGACATCGAGAGCAGAGTGCAATTTCAACAACAGATTACCAAGTAGTGAATAACCCTACTCATATTGTTGTGATTGCAGAGTTCACAGATACAAACGATCATGTACATCAACTCCCACCCAAGAAGAGAGTTGTTTCGTCGAAGTTATTGTTGCTATATATTTCCACATCAACACTGTAGTGATTATGCAACAATATTTTCAAGATGATGCAATAATATAATGTTCTGTTGCCTTGGCAATAGAACATTCGTTTTCAAGAATTATTAACAACAAGCAGGAAATGAGTATAATAGCATGACTTAGATAGAGGAATCTCTCTTGAGGAGGCAGAGATATACATGTCTCCCTTCAGCTCGTTAACGAATGTTCAGACGATTTGTGTGTTTGGAACCCTTGGACCAGCGTAGAACCTTCCAGAATGCGACGACAGCTTCTTCTTTCTCTTATAGTGGGTTGGGTATGTAAGGATGCCAGTCGGTCTTGGGCAACAGTTTTCGGCTTTTGACATAATCGATAACAAAGCGTATGTCAACTCGGCTCTTCAAATCAACAAGCACACTGTATTGAAGGAGGATTATCACAAAAAAGCAGTAAAATTTTATTTTTAGTTATTTAAATTAATTTAAGATTTATACAATTTAACAGGGTAAATAACAAAATATAAATTAATGATATAGATTCAATTAACACCTCAGTAACTTTACATTACCTAATTTTAAACGTTTTGTTTCTGGACAGAGTTGGAACTTCTCTGCTAAGAATTTGAATTTTGTCCATGGTTATGGCCAATGATTTTGGTGGATACTGTATCTTAGGAATTCCGAAATGTTTGCTAATGTTGATCTGTTTTTTACCTTTGTCAACCTCTTTTTAAATTTCCAGCTTCTCTTTTAGAGAAAACTGTTTTCTTTTCTTGTTCTTGTTTTTCTTTTCTTTTCTGCCATCTGTAATTTTTCTGTGAATGGTTAATGGTTAAAGTGTTGATGCCCCTACTGAAAGGACAACTTTATAGTCAATATACCGTAGCTTTATTTAAATCGAAAGATTAGCATACATGAAAATTTTAATTCGAACCCTAAATGTATGGAATAAACGCAAATTTTGAATGCAATTTCCAGTAGCAGGTCGTCAATGATTTTGCTTCACAGTGTAAATTACTGCATCACCCATGAGATTAATCATCATCAGTGCATAATAATTAACTATTATGTACCAGCATTGAAGTTATTAATGGAAGATTCATGTACTTTATTAAACAATTTTGTGGAAAAGTAGTTTAATTTTTTTTTTTAAGATTTTTTCCATCCACAGGTTCTGGTAAACTTAATAATCTTCATGCAGAAAATGTTGATTTTTTTTTTTTTACAGGAATTTAATTTGAACTTTCTAGAAGATTGCCTACTACATGGAATTGACATATCTGTATCAGAATTTTTAAAGGATAACAAAGGATCTCCTTGTGAGTCACCTATTCCTATTTCTCCTCCACCTCTGGGACCTGAAACATCACTTCATCGAGCTACAGTCACAATTCTCCTCCAGCATGTTGGAAATATTGTTGAGCTTATGCCTCGTCCACATCAAATATTTTTAGCATCTGAGAACAGCACTCCTGTGCCAAAGGAAGTGAAATACCACAATCGTTTGATTGATCTCTTCAATGATCCTGTTCTTTGGGATGTTATTTTTCAAATAACTCCAGTTGTATCACGCTATTTATCACTGCTTCCACATCTTCCATGGCCAACAGAAGTCCCTGCTGAATCTTTAGGTGATTTAGGAAGATTCTGTATAATATGTTTGGAAGTAAGTTTATTGAATGTAAAAACTGGAATTAATTAAATAGCATTAGAGCTTTTATTAAATGTTTTTAGCTTTCATTGGATGTTGGGAGTATTAAAATAGAGTACCGGTATATCTGTTAGCACTTTAGTATTTGATGATAAACATAATACAGCCTAACTTTATAATATTAATTTGTTATATAAATCCCATTTTAACTTGAAACTATTGTAACCCATAATATTAACCCATTTCCATTATATTAACCCATTATATTAACCTATTTCCATAAAAATTACTATGAATAACACATTTGTACAGAAGGTTTACCGTATATACTCGTACATAAGCCGAAGCAAAAAAAAAAAGGACAGTGGGAGGCAACACTTAAGAGGAAAAAAATTATTATAGGAAAGCCATCAAACATAGCTTCTTCTTCTTCTGACTCTCCAAAAAGATGATGAAAATCTTCATTCTCATGCTCATCATCTTCATCGTCTTCAGTCTTGTTTTCATCAGCCTCACATTCATTATTTTTATTTTTTGAAATGATACAGTAATTATTTACTATGTGTAATAATATTAATCGTATCAGCTTTGTATGAACACGATGGCAGTTTACCAAGGTCGGCACCATCTTGTATTCTAGTTTATTTTATGCAAAGTTTTCTTCCTCATCTTCTTTATAGTAATCATTTATTACAAAACCAAACTTCCTTAAATGCTGATATGGATTAGCATGACTAGTTATTTCGTTTGTCTTCAGCAGAACGTAGTCCATAAAAATGGCACATAGCACAAGCTCCCTTGATGGGTATAAAATGTGAGATGTCTATACTTAGATATCAAATCTGTCATGCGTAAAACTAGCAGTTTATCATGTGTGTCATAAATAAAATGAGCGGTTTATCACAAATGCAAAAGGAGGTGGCCTTATATGTTTTATATGTCTCATCATTGAACCAGAGCTTTCGTTGTTTATTCTGCAGTCTTGTTCATTTGGGCTGACTTGTTTTAGTTATTGTTTCATGTTTTTTGTTTCATGATTCTTTGTTTTTTCTTGTCGCTAATAGCCTAAATTGTGAGGCACCATTCAAAAACCATTCATTCATTAATTTTCTCATCATAAATCAGTATGAAATCACTAATAAAAATTGAGATAAAGAAACTTTTCGCTATAACACAATATGTAGTAAACTTTTTATAGAATGTATATCTTAGTTTCATTTAGTAAAGGATATTAATAGTAAGTGAAAATTTGTATATTCTACTTACTCTCAAAACGTTATAATCTCAAGAAGTATGTAAGATTTAAAAACAAATGGAAATTATTCTAAATTTGTACTAAAAAATATAAAAAATTTTGTATAAAAAATTATTTATTGTATTCCAGAGTTCCTGTCTCTCGTCCTTCTCTAAATATATATCCGTTTACTAAAAAATAAGATTTCGTTTTCATTCGTAGAAACTAAAATTGTCTGAGAAAAAAATAGTTGGAAGGAGTTGTTTTATTTTATGCATAAAAGGAAATATTACATGTCATTGCAATTATTGAAACTATGTAGAAAAGAATTTCGTAAAACTGAAGCGTAAATTGACACTTCTTTTTATTGATAGCAAAGGAATAGGCTGTTGTTGCTTTGAAAAATATAGTTATTGTATTTAAAGGCAATTTTCCAAATAATATTAGGAACTGGTGAATTCTCTTTAAAATTTCAGTTAAAGTTTACTACATAGTGTGTTTTATTTTGTTTCATTCATTATATTCATTTATTAGGAGCTTTAGCATAAAAGCTACTTTTAAGAAAGCGCCCTTGGTCTATACGTTTATCTGGCCGTCCGGCCATCCGCCGTTTGCACGATAACTTGAAAACAGATTAACTTTTTCGAATTCTGTTTTCAGAAATATAACCATCAAAATCTTAGCTTGGCTGTATCAACTTTTCAGAATTTTTCGTGGACCCCTTCAACTCTAATTCACGTGCTAAATCAGTGAGTGTAAAGAATAAAAAAGATAATGACATGTTATATAACAATCAATTTATCAAGAAGGAATACATTGTTACTTTCTGTTCATCTTTTAAGCATTACTGATATCGGTGCGCACACATGAAATAGCTTTGTCGACGCACGATTGCTCAAGTACTCATAATCCATATTATTCAGTAGCTAAAGAATGGAGCTACTTATTGGTTTTATAATGTCTTAACTGTGTACCCCTTCATAATTTTTACATTTTTTGAGGTAGAAGGTTGAAATTCGGAATGTGGCTTACTATGGGCATGTCCATCTGAACTATTTAGTTCGTTTTTGATCGGTACACTGGGGTCGGAATTACGGGATGGGATTCAGGGAGGACAACATATCTATGTGCTATTTAGGTATGTAAAGGCGTGAAATTCAGTAGCCAGATTCCTTTAGACAAGATCTACATTGCTATGAAGTTTAGGCCCAGGTGTTCCATTGGGGTCGGATTTACGGGGGTGGTAGTCAAAACACCCCCCAGACAAAACCACCACCGGACAAAACATCCCCCGACAAAACCCTTCCCACACAAAACACCCCCGGCAAAACCCCTCCCGGAGATTGAGACAAATTCTGATAATTAAAAGTTATATATAGGAAATAATGTATTGATGTTTATGTTTAAATCAGATAACACACAATAAGGTCCTGGAACAAGGTAATGTGTTTATTAGTCTAATAAATGCTCTATCTAGGACTTCGTTGTATGTATTTGCTGTTTATAGCAATATTGGATAGCATGGATATTATTATTATTTATTTATTAATTAATTGGATCCAATACGTCCATCCAGTGCCTGTATGGCCAGAGGCCGACGAGTTGGATCCCGGGATGGATCTGGATTCACGACTGCTGTATGATGGTCACATCAGCCGGGGAGGTAAAGATTGGCTTTCACGTATGGTCACCCATCCAGTGATGAGCCGTGCCTGATGTAGCTTAGAAGTTGTGTTCAATGAAAGCCCACCAGGCTACGGCCTCCCCCCGAACCGTATTTTGGGCAAAAAATTTTTTTACTATTATTATTATTATTATAATATAGTAGAAATGGGGACCCGAGAACACAAAATAAGGTTGAAGCTTGGCATCGGCGTTTTGAAACTTTAATAGGTTATAACCATGTAGGTCTGTTTAAGATACTTAAGATACTTACAGAGAAACAAAAAGAACAGAAAAATGTGGAAAGTGTAATGGAGTGCATAATCCGTGGAGAAATAACATCGAAACTCAGAAAAAAAGGTTAATTTTTTTAATAAATATATAAATGTATTTCTCTTTCACTGTTAAAGCTCCTCCTTGGAATGTTTACAAGATTTCATTATTAAACAAAATCCTTTTCACCATCTTTTGTTTAATAATATTGGTTTTAATGATGCTATAAAGTCTTTAATCGTTATACGATATTACATTTTATAGATTTTTTAAACAGTTATTATAAAACTTAAGCACAATGATAAATATACCATTTTAAATTTAAGAATTTGTACACGCTTATAAATAAATATCTTTTTAAAATATTCTGCAAGAATATTCTTAATAGCATGGCCCGAAAAAATTTTTATAAACAACTGTTAGGTTAAGTTCATATTATCTATAAATAGTATGTTTTACATAAGTATTATAGTAGAATAATTTTGTAGTACTCCTGTGAAAGTGAGATGTAAGTAATTGGTTTTGTTAAAGCAATATGTTGTGAAAAATTCTTTATTCACCTATGCGTTTTGGCTAGATAGTCATCGACAGGGTGGTAAAATAGAAATGAGACATAGTTTGTGGCGCACAACTGGAAAGAGGATGGGATATATGAGAAATTCAAGGCTAACGAGAAAGATGTCAAAGTGAGAAATCCATGGACGTATAGAAATAATATATGTACAGTAAAACCCCGCTACAACGTACCTCACTTTAACATACATTTCAGAATAACGTACTAACTTCAAATCCCCGTCCCAAACGTAGGTATTTTAATGCTAGAAAGTTTCAGAATAACGTATCTCGCTTTAACGCACATTTCAGAATAACGTACTAATTTTACATCCCCTTGGTTAAATTACATGTAATCCATTTTGGGCAACTATTTAGTTGACAAGAAAAGTTGCCAGTGTGCGCATACCCTAAATGAAAATATAAATAAGCTCGGCGACCCCCCTCCTCCCCAGAAAATGTTTTGTCACTGCACCAGTTATTTAATTGCATCATTTATTGTATATTTTAATATAATATTTTTTGAGGAAGTCCTAGGATTTCTCAGGTCAGCTAGTGCAGTAAGAAATAAAGGAGCCAATTCGTTCAGACATGTTAAAACATACCAGTGCTATTAAGAATTTACTGAAAGTTGTGAAACAGTGGGCGAAAAATATTTCAACATAACCAATCCTGTTAAAGAGCCTTCAAATAAAAATATAACTAAACAAAAAGCGATTTTTTTTCAGTGAAGCAGTAAAGAAAAAAAAAAACAATACTGTAAAAGCCTACAACGTCTGAGGCGAATAATTTTTATAAGATCCTGCTTGGTAATGCACTTAGGAGTTTTAGCAAAAAGCTACTTATAAGAATGCACGCTTGGTCTGTACGTTTATCCGGCCATCCGCCATTTGCACGATAACTTGAAAACTTATTAATTTTTTCAAATTCAGTTTTCAGAAATATGACCATCAAAATCTTAGCTCGGTCATATCAACTTTTCAGGATTTTTCGTGGACCCCTTCAAGTCGATTCACGTGCTAAAAAAGTGACGGTAAAGAATACCAAGATTATGGCATTTCATATAACAATCGATATGTCAAGAATGAATATATTGTTACTTTCTGTTCATCTTTGAAATCGCTTTGTCGATGCACGATTGCTCATCTGCTCATAAATTATATCATTAATTAGCAGAAGAATATAGCTATTACTCTGTCCAACGATAGATGGAGTGGGCGTGTTCAACAATGTCTAACAATTGAAATAGGAAGTTTAACTGGACACGCCCACTCCAGCTTACTATGGGCATGCCCACCTTCACTATTTAGTTAGTTTTGATTGGTGCACTGGGGTCAGAATTACATGGGTGGGATTCAGAGAAGACAAAAGATCTATGAGAAAAAAAATTCCACTGTGTATAAAATTATTCCTTTATATAATTCCGATGCAAAAGTCACACACAATTTTTCAGACATTATCAAAAAGGGTTTATTCCCTTCTACACAAATCTTTTGCAATCTTTATTTCATAATTCTAAAATTCCATTATTAAATTAATTTGTTATTTTCAAACTTATTCCATATAATTTTCTCGCGGACTTTTGTTATTATTATTTTTTTTTTTAGCTAGCAGGCACGTGGTTGAGGGGGGGGGGTTGCTCGAAGGGTGGTCATTCGTCTCTTGAGGTTCCTGCCAGAACAAGAAAATTTATTGGGTTTTTCAGACAAATCCGTCCTAACTAGGGAGTGCGAGCCCCTTTGAGTTCGTCGGAAAAACCCACAAGAAATGGATTGCTGCGAGGCCTCAGCCAGCATCATTTCTGTTTTAACACCCGGTTAACAGCCAAAACGCGTAGGTGAATAAAGGATTTTTCACCATGTATTGTTTTATCCAGACCAATTATTTCCACTAACTTTAAGGTTTTTCAAAACTTTCCCTTTTTTTTAGATTCCTTTTCTTGTTTATTGGTGGTTATGAAATAAAAAATTTCAATAATAAATCTTCAGTGGAAATACTGGGTCAAGTTAACAATATTAAAATGAAAGGAGAACACTTCCTCTTGGCAAAAAAAAATGTTCAACTCCTTGATTTAACAAAACACATAATATAATAAAGCTTATTGACATGTAGTTTTCAAATTATTCAATTTTTTATCTTTTCTTCAGTATACACAGTATATTATTACTAAAAATCATGTTTAAAATAAAGTTTAATTAAATTACCCATATTAATCTGATTTGAACTTAAAATACTTATAAATGGATATTTGTGAGCAGTACTTTTTATTCAACTAAGTTCATAATATATAGTATTTATTATCAACTAAATTCTTTGAAGAAATCTCGTTATTTTTTTAATTATTCATTTCCAGAACCATCATAAATCAAACTCCTAAATATATACTTAAAGAAACAGGCATTGAGTCTGGATTCCTTAGGTTTCAGTAAAAGTCATTAAATGAGTAAATCCCAAATGAAAGAAAAATAAAATTTCCGGTAATTATTACAAAAAGGAAGAATCCTGTTTAAGATCTACACTTTGATGATAGAGTATATGGGCGATATTATAATGTGAATGTGTCAACATATATCATGTATTTAAAAGTTCTGTGTATACCTTCAAAATATAAATTGGAATATTAAAATCACGAAAACGAATACAGACTGAAACCATCCACGGCACCAACGAAATTCGCGGCAAACGACATCTAATTTCTATTAAAAATTAAAATATATCAAATATTATTGATACATACACCGATGGAAACGAAATTTCTTGTAGATTTAGAAAATATAAAAATTTCTCGTTAAAAGTAAAGACCATAAACTAAATTTTTTCCTTAACAAATATGAGTGACCTTGCAATATTAATATCCAAAATCAACATGCTTTTGAAAACACGGATAAAATTCATCTAGTATTTATGACTCGCGAACTTTAATGTTTAACCATTATTTGTGCAACTTTTACGTACATTATGGATGTATAAAATGCTCTCGGAATAAATTCCTACAAATTTTCTAAATTTTAAGCCACTTGACAAATTTTTCTGATGCATTTCTCTTTATTGCTTCTATTTAAGAAAACTGTTCCATTTAAATTCACTGTCTAGATTTCATAGATTTTTTTTCATCAACCAATCCTCCTCGATCTGCAATACTCTGTTTTGAATCATTTGTGAACAAAGGAATAACTAAAGTTATACAACTGATACCAAAAGATTTATAACTTAAACATGAATTATATTTTCCATATAAATTTATTTAATTCGAAAAGTTATTCGAAAGCACGTAATTAAAGTAATTGTTTGATTTTTCAACTGTATGCATGGTATAAATGCGGTAATGAAATACTTCAATCATAACTTAACTCTCCCCCCCCCCCCCTACAATCCAATCAAATCCAATCCATAAAATTTTTCCCTTCGCTATTCGTTTCTTCCTTAATTCCACAATTTCGTTTGATTATGTGAATATTCATCAGCTAAGTCAAACTCAAATTGATGTATCGAAATAATTCATAATGTTATAGTGTTAAATAATTTGCAATCAATATAGAGATAACACATCAAAAATTCAAGATAAATATTTCAAAAATATTCTTTTCTATTCAAATAAATCTTTGAATAATTTTTATTATTCTATATGGTTGAAGAAAGATTGCTATTTAAAATGTTCTATTTTTAATTAAGCTATAATTTAAGATTTTTTTTCAAATAGCCTATATGATAGAATATATTATACATTTGTTTGCTAAAAATAAAAAGTTTAAGAATCAGTATAATAGTAATCTTAAATAGTTATAACAGTTCCTATTAAATCACAGATAAAACAAAAATAATCATTCGTGTGTAAGTCCTCTTAATGATTTATAAGAATATAGTTCAAGGGTCCATTTGTTGTTCTCTGTACTGTACTTATAAACGAAATAAAGAGAGGCCTTACAGTACAACATATGTCGAAATTATCGGACTAGTTTCAGCTTAATCCCGCCTTTTTCAGGGCACAAGGGAAAGGGTGGCTAGCAGCCTTTACATAGCGACATGGTGAAGGATACAAAATAACCATTTTATTATAATACAGTTAGTGTAATACAATACAATTATTTTTTTATAATACAGTGAGTATAAACAACCGAATCTGATTGGCTGAACAGGAATAGGAAACAGTCAATGGGTCATGCTAGGGATGAGGGGGAAGGGTCATTACATTTCAAACGGGTGACATAAAAGAGTGATTTAAATAAACAAATAAATAAATAAATACAAGATTTTAAACTTGATCAAATTTATACTTGAGCAAATTTTGTATGTAATGTGGGTTTAGCTCCAGCTGTTGGTGGAGGTGCTAATTGTTTCCATTTGAGCCTTCTTTCCCCAACCTATCTCAGGATGACTGGAAGGGAAAAGAGCAAAGGGGAGAAAATACAATAAAATATCAGTGAACATATCCATTCAACTATGAATTAACTTTTATAAATAAGACACTCTGAAGGAACTTTGAAGATACTTTGGCTTCAAAATGAGACAAAACTAGATACTTTGGCTACAAAACAAGATAAGATAATGTGAAGTTGAGATGATACGTAGATAAATAATTAAAACAGATAAATTAAATAACTTAACAATAACACAAATTTATGTATGAAAATAAAATAAACACGAAACATAAAGAGAAAAACATGGGTTATTCTAGGGGTGGTGGGTGTCATTATGTTTCAGAGAAACCTTTGAATAAACTAAATGAATTAACATAAAAATAAATAAAATAAAATAAATAAATAAATAAATAAATAAATAAATAAATAAATAAATAAATAAATAAATAAATA
>JAHWFO010020901.1:417912-458212 GCA_023313115.1 Rhysida immarginata
AAAATATATGAAAAATAAATAAAACAAGTAATAAAAATAAATCAACAAATAATAAATAAAATAATCAAAATAAAATTTTAAAAAAAGTAAAATAATAAAACAAAAAGTAAAAAAATAATAAAATAATAAAATAAAACAAAAAATAAATAATAAATAAATCACTGTATTAGTTATTTTGTATCGTTCACCATGTCGCTATGTAAAAGGCTGCTAGCCACCCTTTCCCTTGTACCCTGAAGAAGGCAGGATTAAAGCCGAAACTAGTCAGATAATTTCGACAAATGTTGTACTGGAAGGCCTCTCTTTATTTCATTTTACACATGTTCCTGGTTGTGTTGCTAATAATTTCAAAGGTGTGACCAAGGTCCTCCATGCACTTGAAAATTTCCATCAGTTCCTCATAACGTTAAAATGCTATTTCTAGAAAATATGCATCAGGATTGTTGAAAAAATGCCTTATATGCATAAATAAAAGAGAATTAACCTGCTGAAAATGAGGGGGAAAAGGAATGTATATTTTTTCCCTATAAATTAATATAATAATATTTTTATTTTATAATAATAGTTTTTATTTTTTAATCGAGTTCTGAGAAAAATTTTGGCATTTTAATTTTCTTCCAAAATTAGCAATGATAGTTATAGCAGACACCTCCTAATAGAGCATACCTCTAATTAAGGGACAGTTTAACAGTCCGGGTCCCTTTGATGGGAACTCTTGTTTTCCCTCTAAATAAAAGACATCTGTATTTAGCAGACAAAATTCATGGTAGCATTGGTGTCCGCTATTTGGAGGTTTCACTCTATTATATTTTTGACTTCTGAGAAAATTTTTAGGATTTTAATTTTCTTTCAAAATTAGCAATGATACTTAACAGTTCCTCTTAAATCACAGATAAAACAAAAATAATCATTCGTGTGTAAGTCCTCTTAATGATTTCTAAGTATATGGTTCGAGAATACATTTTATACATGTTCCTCGCATTTCCAGCCCTCGTAATGTTGCTAATTATCTCAAATAGGGAGGTGACCAAGCGTCCTTGCATGCACTTTAAAATTTTCATCAGTTCCTCGTATTGATAAAATGCTATTTCTAGAGATTATGCGTCAGGTTTGTTGAAAAAAGGTCTTATATATTTTAAAAATGGTTATTAGTACACTATTAGTTAACTTTAAATAAAATAAAAATGGTCCCTCGTAACAAGGTCTATAGCGCACTTCCTCGCATTGGTGGGTATACGGTTATGTGTGTGTGTGTGTGTGTGTGTTTATGTGTGTATGCGCGTGAAAGAGAGAGAGAGAGAGAAAGGACGTCACTAGGACATCAATTCACAGATCGTTTTTTCTATTGGCTGAGCAACCGTTTCTGCCCTGCTTCTGCCACAAAAGCTGAACTTAACCCAACTCCAAAAAGCAGAAATTTTCATTTGGATAGAAGAGAAAAAAGCAGGAAGTGACATCATAATTTTTTTCTGCCATTGTTTTTACGTTTGTGGGAACTACGCTTTAGTGAGAGAAACTCTGAAGCTAACAAAGGTTATAAATTATAAAATTTTTTGTGAGTCATATATCTTATTTCAAAGTTTGAAAAATATGTTTTTTTTTAACAAATAAAATACAGAGTGGTGCAAATAAAAGTAACCTCGCACGAATTGCAGAGAAACCAACCAAATGCCGTAAGCAATGGTTGGGCTGTCCCATTATCAGCGCTGCAGGTATATACCGAGAAGCGCATCATTTGAACGATTCTTAGCTAAAAAAAAAAAAAAATGGTGCTTTTGGTGCAGCAGAGAATCTTCGTTGTTGAGAATTATGCAAAAACCAACTCCTGGAAGCAGTGTAGTGATTTGTATGCTCCAAACTTTGAAGAAGAGAAAATTCCAACAAAACGTGTGATGCAACTTTTAATAAAAAAGTGGTGGGACACAGGTTCTGTTTTAAACAAACGTAGAACCACTTCAAAATGAGTAAGAAATCCACAAAATGTCCAAAATCGCCAAACAATGATGCTACAGAGTCCAAGCAAATCAACGTGCCATTTGTCTCAGCAGACCGGAATTTCAAGAAGATCGTGTGGACACCTTCTGCACGACAATTTGAAGATGCGACCATACAAAGTATCCGTGGTCCATGAACTGAAACCAGCAGATTGCCCTCAGCGTCTTCAGTTTTGTAACTGGTTATTTCAAGAAATCACAATGAATGGACTGGACATGCAGCTGTTTTTCATTTCTGATGAAGCCTGGTTCCATCTCTCTGGCTATGTCAACTCACAGAACACCCGGCACTGGTCGATCACTAATCCTCACAAATATCATCAAACTCCTTTGCACGACCAGAAACTTGGCGTATGGTGTGCAGTCTCTGTTCGACGCATTCTTGGTCCAATTTTCTTCCATGAAACGGTGAATGCAGCATGTTACATCGCAAACATCTTTAACCCATTCATCAATCAATTAACTGAGGAGGAACTAACGTATGGCTACTTTCAACAAGATGGAGCAACAGCCGATAAAGCAAGTCGTACACTGGACTGCATTCATGAAGTGTTTGAACCTGAGAGAGTTGTTAGCAGAGGTCAGGACGGAGTTGGTCCAAGCTGGCCTCCAAGATCACCAGACCTCTCAGTTTGTGATTTCTTTTTGTGGGGTTCTCTAAAATCCAAAGTTTATTAAAACAATCCTCGCACACTTGAAGAACTGAAGCAAAACATTGTTTCTGAGATTGAAGCTATCTCGCATTTTCAGCTGCTTTCTGTATTTAACAACTTATTGACCAGAGCTCAAAAGTGTCAAGAGGTGAATGGTGGTTACTTTCAGCATCTCCTGTAATCACTTCAACCTAGGTTTGTTGTTGCAGAAGACAAACAGAAAATAAAATAAAACAAAATAATAAAAAATAACGTCCCATTAAAAATAAAAAAATAAACAAATAAATAAATGTTAAACCCAAAGGTATTCCAAAGTTTCTAGAAATGTTTACCAAACTTTTCACTTTATTTGCTTTAAAACCGTGCAATGGTCATAGACTGGTGCATAAAAAAAAACCTCATAACGGTGCGTCTCTCGCTATTAACCTACTGTGCTAATAATGGGACAGCCCAATCATTGCTTACAACGTTAGGTTGGTTTCTCTGCAATTCATGCTAGGCTACTTTTATTTGCACCACTCTGTAGAACCTATGATTTTTTTTGAGAATGGTATGTGGGAGAGAATTTGTATTTTCAGTTTTGTTATTTTTATGTCCATGATAACCAAAATTATATAATTTCATTTAGAGGCAGAAGAAAAATTTATGGTTTTGTTGTATTGTTATAATATATTCAAAATGATAATTTTATTTACAGTTTAGATGAAAAACACTAAAATGGCATAAATTTGAGATAAATTGAGGAAGATGATACCATAAGCATGTTGTTTTATACGAGGGTAGATCAAAATTTTTTTCAGACTAATGCTCCTACATGTTTATTTTTTTAAGTTTTACCAATCTCTTGTATGTTGTTATGTAAAAATGCGAGTGTATGAAGTAGACTCGTATGCAATAAAATTTTGCATTTGGATTGGAAAAAATGCCGCACAGCTGTTCCATTAATTCAGCAAGCATGGGATGCCATCAAGAACAATCTAATGCGCCATATTCGTTAAAAGAGACCTCACTTTGCGGAGCAAGGATTCATTCTGCACCAGGACCAGGTGCCGGCACCCTCTGCCAAAATACAAAGGAAACAATAGCTGAAATGAACATTGAACTTACAGAACACCTCCCCCCCTACTTTCTGGACTAAGCCCCATGGGATTTCTAGCTGTTTCCTATGGAAAAGAACTAATTTCAGAGGTATCCATACCAAGCTTAGCAGAAACGGTCTCTGGGAAGTCTACGAAAGTTGGATCAATGCACATGGAAGACATTTCATAAAGGAATAACTTGTTTCGTTATCTGCAATAAAAATTTTTTTCCAGGAACATTAGCCTAAGAAATTTTTGATCTACCCTTGTATATTTCCTTATTGAGCAAATGTTATTTAAAATAGTTCATATCCCCACGTAACACCACCTCTACTCAAAGCCTGAGTGCGAAAACTTCATACATTGTTACATCACCTACGGTAAGGTATTGTTAATCGTATTTCTACCAATAATAAGCCCGAAATTGTCCCTACCGTAGGTGATGTAACAATGTATGATTTTTCTGTGAGCAGGCTTTCTCTCTAGGCGGTATTGCCCTACGGGCGTCGACCTACCGTCGACCTACAAATGTCTATCATGCGGGGATGGAACAGCAGGGTTCTGGACCTGGCCAGCAGTGAACACAAACACGGTGTAGTTGAGGTTGAGTAAACAAAATTTTAATGACAAAACTCTAATTTAATACTGTGTATAGGATTTATTGAAAATAAACGTGCGCACAGGGCCCTGGTAAGCAGTATCAAAAACTTAACCCACCATTAATACCTTTAGGCATCTATACAGAGAGTTACTCAAGTGCTAATTATACATAACAACATGTTTCAGGAGTGTACATGCGTTAAAGGTACCAAACCAACATTCCTTGCACCATATGCGTCACCAAATACATTAAAATTACCTATTAAGCGACAACTGAGTAATTATTCCATCTGCACGGCTGCGCAACCCCTTCCCACAGTTCCATCAGAGTAGGGTTGGGGCTCGTTATCCTTTCTGCAGGCATCATTATGGAGGCACTCACAAGAAAACAACATCAAGAGAACCCCGAGTGTCCCTTTTATGTCAACAATTAGGGATGGACACTATAACCCCCTTGGTCCCACTAGATCAAGCACTGCTCAACACGTGCCGTCTTGGGGCCACAACTTCCTCGGGGCTTGCACTTGAGGTAACCCTTGAAAAACTGTGTAGGCATTGCTCCATCACCACAATTGATGTCGTTCAAACACGAACGCCACTCAACCTTATACCTGGGAAGGCTGTTTCATCTCACAAATTAGACCCCTTGGTCTTGTGGCCTTAACACCAGCTCTGCATTCCCAATATATTTCTTTTAAATACTTATGATAAAGTCCGTAGCTTCTGGATCAGTTATCATCATCTTCAACATCACACCCCTATCCTACAAAAAGGGTGGGCAGCACACAAAAAGGAAAAAAAAAACAAAAAAAAACGGATCAACCAAATCATACATCGCTAATCAATCGGCGCCACACATTCCAGTCTCTACACACCATCCCAGCTTCTTCCACGGTCACTCTCTTCTTCATGCAAGCACGTCTCTTGTTCAGGCTCTCAAACTCATATAGCTTCAGATATTCATCCACCTGCTCTCTCCACTCTTTCCTCAGTCTCCCTCTTCCTCGCCCACCATCAACATTACCAACATACAGTCGTTTCCTCAGTCGTTCCTCGTTCATGCGTTCCATATGTCCAAACCACCTCAACGTTGACTTTGCCACTACATCAGCCACACTACGTTGCATTCCACAATTGTTTCTCACTACAACATTTGGAATACAGTCAAGTCTCGTAACTCCAGCTACACCTTTCAGATACCTCATTTCAACAGAACTTAATCAATTCAGAATCTTTTCTCAGGTCTCTGTCACCTGTACATACGTTTTTATAACTCAGATGTTACAATTTAACGAGCGTCCTAGGCTGTTCGTTAGACACGACAGTATCTTCCACGGCTCACTAAAAGTTAGGCCACTCACCACTTGCTAGAAGTCCACTATTCGTTTCACTAATTCAGCAGTTGCATATAACCTGATGCTTCACTGCATGATACATGCTTCCGTCACAGGAGAGCATTCCACATCGGTGTTGACACGACATCAAAAATATGCATTAATTTCTTGCGAAATTTCGCAGTACTACTAGGTAAAAAATGCAGGGCATAAAAAAAAAAACAAGCAAAAATAGCATAAATATCACTAACAAAACTTGAGCGGGTCACTATCCGACCATAATGTTCTTCCATGGCAGCCGTAGATGCTGCCACTCAAAAACATTGCGACAAGTGAAAAGCATCGTTCAACCCCGTCAGAAGAAGAACAAGAATTATTTACGTAAAATTTTATGTAACAATAAAGATTGAGGTGTCGGCATCACTTTCTCGGAATTTTTTACCGCGAAACAATGCCGGCACCCGACAATCGCTCGAACATTACGAGTTTAATCGACGCATTTGTGCTTACGTTAAAAAATACAACGAAACCATAAACATAGTAACAATCGGTTCTTATTAAGTGGTTACCCTGCATGTTTTATTTCTTAAAAACTACAGGCATTTCTTAAAAAGGCGTGCAATTAGCACAACATCGATCACTTGTATTAGGTCTAACAAAAAAAAACAACAAAAAAAAAACAACATATACACTGACATAGGAATGTCACAATATGAAGCAGAAGTGTATTCAAACTTAATTGAGATACCCATTACTGTTACTGATATATAGGGTGTTTTTGAATTGAGTACAGATTTTTTGGGAGATGATAGAAGAGGTCCTTAGAAGTATTTTTTGTCATATGAACATGGGGTCCCCGCAGCTCCGTTTACTTACAATACTGCATTGAACAATCAAATGACATCGGGACACAGTGTGCATTGGTAGGCCTAGATTATTTTATTTTTAACAATTAACACAAGCAATCTACTGTAATAACTTTTAAAGTAATTGTTTGCAAAGCAATTTCAAGGTGCACATGCTTGTTTGTTGAAAAGTCTTAGGACAAACTTCGTCAAGGAGAGGTAGGTAAAGATTTGTTTTAAAAAGTTCACTTGATGTGGTAATTGTTAAAAATAATCAAATTATGAAATGAACCATTATTTGCGCAACGTAAAGACATTCACAGAATGTATAACACTTGAGAACTCTAACTTAAGATAATACTAAATGCCAACTATTGAAAGTATGCATAACTGCTCTAATGAAGAATCGTCTGACATTCGTCTGATGCATGGAGCTGCTAACGGGAAAAGAGATTTGCAGCTATACTGATCATGAAGGAGAGTTTCAGCTATACCCGAACAATCAAATGCTATACAATCAAACATTCATACAAATATGCAGCATGACTTCATGAAAGAAGATCTTTCTCTGTGAACATATAAGAGACAGGAAAACAGTTTGGTTTGTTCCTGCCAACTGTACAAGATGAGATACTGCAACTAGTTGTAGACAATCCAGCTCCATGCATACTACCTTGGTGTGTATCACAATCATGTTTGGAGTTGTGTAATTAGGTTTGTGCAACGAAGATTACTGACTGTCATCTTTGGGAGTGTTTCAACAATGGTATTTCAACAGAATCAAGGCATTTCCATATACTCAATATGTATTCTGTTCGCTGACGAAGATCTTTTTAATTCATGCAATTTACACACGTGACACCCGACAACCTGCATGCACAATTTGTTCATGCATGTCAAGAGCACAAGTGTTACAAATTAGCAACAAAATTCTTAATACATGAGTATCCTTCAAAAACTGTATTTCCCTTGTGACAGAAAACAATTTAAATTATCTCTTTATATAATTTTATAAACAAGATTTTTAACTTTTTGTTATTGTCTGTTGATATATTGTAAGCAACAAGTTTAATGATTTGGAATCGGTAATCTTCTTTTTATATTTAAGGCACTTCATTGGCTAGTGGAAAAGGAATCCCACCCCTGTCCTCAGCAGTTACAAGTTGCTTTGAACTGTGTTCATACCATGCTGTATAATCAGAGTATTGCTGGTGTAATTGGACTCCGAGATCACACAAGTTGGGTTTGTTCATCCATATTTAGCATTCACAGGATAATGACATTCGGTAAGTGTGTTTTTTCTTTCTTCCTCTTATGCCATATCTCGTGCATATGTTCATTATAGAATGTATTTCCATTTTCATCATTATACAATACTGAATACTGTATACTTAAATTGATAAGAAATAAATGAGGGAAAACCAGCAGACAATATAATAAGATCAAGGATATTCATATTGGTCTGGATAAACAATACGGTAACTTTAATGGAAGCTGATATTTCTGTTACAATTACCATGTTCACAGAGAGTAAAGATTATAAATATGAATGAACGTACAGACAACAATTTATAATATAATAAGAGAATCGGTTCACCAATCATATAAATTAACAAATACAAATAAGGAATTTCCACCAATCACACAACGGCTCTGGGCTGTGTGCAATTTTGTGGATTACAATTTGTAACGGTTACGTCATTAATGACTTCTAGTAATGGGTCAGTTTCAGAAATAAAATAAGTATTAAACAACAACATTTTGACTACAGAACCAAAGTACAGAAGAAATTCAAACACATACAATACAAGGAACAAGGAACACATTACTAAACTCTTCCTTACTTTAACTTTATGTTATTCTTCATGTTATCTGCAAATGAGGCTGACTGGAATGCATGAATTCCTGGAATTCATTCAGTCGCATAGTAGCTGCCTCTAAATTGTGATTTACAGGATGGAAGACAAATAATAAAGAAATGACAGCAGCAATTATCTCACAATAACCTCCTCTTACTGCGGAAGAGAGAACGAAAGTTATGCTCCTGTTGATTGGTTACTTGTGTCATGTGATGATAATGCAAATGAACACCAGAACTGATTTATACAGCGTATTTGGTTCAACAGTATCAAGTTAGAGTGAGAATAACTTTAGTAATCTTATATATAAAATGCTAAATCCTCCTGCTCCGTACCCGTTTCCATAGTGATGAGCAACAATACAAGTTTCATTGTTTTCAACAAATGAAAAAACACTGATTGTTAAAATCCAAAAACCGCAGTCGATAAAAAAAACTAATAAAAAAATCTTATATTTTTTATAGGCTACGATTCAAAAATATATTGTTGTCATAGATTTAACTATACAGGGTGTCCGGAAATAAATGGTAAATATTCATACACGTGAGAGAACATGTATAAAGAAGCATTTTTATTCCTATGAACATGGTGTCGCAAGCCAACCCTCACAGAGATACAGGGGGATTAAAGTATGTTGCGCTGCCTGATTGTTGGCTTCCCGCAATCTATGCAATGTACCATTCAATGTATGCTCGAATGGTTGCCACTGTCAGGTCACTCCACAAACCTTTAATACCTTAAATGTCACTGGAGGTTGTGGCACACGTATTGATTTGCATACATTTACACAATCAGGACCATTTCCCAAATAAGCTTACTACCTGAACCCTCACAAATGGGATCGTTGATGCAATTATTAAGAGCCTGCGAGTACTGAGTTCTGTAGGCTCCAATGTGGGCTGCACCACATTGCCTAGTCGCTCGCGGGAAGCCAACAATCAGGCAGCGCAACATACTTTAATCCCCTGTATCTCTGTGGGGGTTGGCTTGTGACACCATGTTCATAGGAATAAAAAATGCTTCTTTATACATGTTCTCTCACGTGTATGAATATTTACCATTTATTTCCGGACACCCTGTATACATCTATTGACATTTAAAAAATAGCACACTAAAACAAATCAATAAATCAAATTAAATCCTAAGTAAGTAATTTAGCTATTCTAAATTACGAAATTCAGTACATGTATACGATTCTTATTTTTTTAATTTTAATAATAAATAATAACATTCAAATAAAATTTTGAAATTGATTAACAATTCAAGTCACAACTACGTAACATTAGTTTTTATATTTTACGATATTCGTTATATAGGAATAATTTTTCAGTTGAATGAATTAATGAAAAGGAAAAATTCATAAATTAGAAAAATAAAAAATCAAACCGAAAAAAATCAAAAGTACATAACATTTATTCTCATTTTTTTATATTCAGTACATGTATATACTTAATTTTTTTAGTTTTAAAATATAGTGGTCATGCCCCCCAAAAATGGTCTGCCGAGGAAATAGAGCAATGAAGGAGGTTAAAAAAAAGTGCCCGACGAGCCATTTTCACTGAAGAGCAAAGTTTACATCTATGTTTTTGTGTTAGGTTTTAATTGTCCCATTGTAATAGGATACGTTGTGTTAGTGTCGCTCTCATGTTGACAGTGACTTTTTTTACTATTCGCAATACTGTTAATTATCGCAGTCCTGCTAATTATCACAATCATGTCAAAGATGAAATTTTTTTAAAAATGGAATCGAACTTGCAGTTTCCAGTATTGCAGTAACCATCGTACGCCGGGCTTTCGAATAAAATCAAAAGCAATAACATTATTTATTGGATGCTCGAATCGGTGCAGCAATGTGTGTCTGACGCGAACTGTGGTGATCCGTTATAAAAAAATTGAGCTAAGAAAGAAACCCAAACTGTTTGTTTTCAAATCTTTGTCCCCATTCCCTTCTATGGTCATGAGTCTTGGGTAATGACCGAAATAACGCCGAAATGAGATTCTGAGAGGTGAGACAGGTGTTCCCTACTAGATAGCGTTCAGCATCACCATAAGGCAGTCTTTAGCTGCTGAACTGCTACTTCTCCGCATTGAGAGGCCTCAGTTGCATTGGTTTGGCCACATGTATGGATGCCGCAAAACGTCTTCTTAGGCAGTTGCTATTTTCCAAGTCGGTGGTTGGGGGGGGGAGCAAAAACATGAACTTGGTCGTAAGCCCATAAGAAAAAAAAATCATAGGAGGTCAGGTGACCATGGAGGCCGCGGAAGAAGAGGAGAAGTATGTCTCATAAGAGACCAAGGGGTCGGCCTAGAACTATGTAGCTAGATTACATTGATCATCCGGGTTCGAATCGCTTGGGTATTACCATTGAGGACATCCACCTAATGGCGGAAAATCTCGAGCGCTGCCCCACAACTTAACGAAAAAGCAGATTTGAAAATTAAGTAAACATTTTTATTTATAATTGGCAGTCCTGTCAATTATCATAGTCCTTTCACAGGCAAAATTTACAATTAAAATCGAATTTACAGATTCGCCTGTTGTGGCACCGTCGTATGACGGACTTTAATACTAGTTATTAAATAATTATTATTATTATTTTGATCCTTGATAGTCAGTATTTTTTTTATTTTTTAAACCTATATTTTACTTGTGTAATCAAAGATGTATCCTTTTATCATTGTAATTAGAATAAGTAGCAGTAGTAAAGTGGTTTTTTTCTTCTCCATTTTAATTAATTTTTGTATAGGGTTGACTGTTAACAATTTGTTCTTAGTGTATTTTTATTGACTTCAATTTTTTGTTGTTGAAGAGTTAGAAAAACGTATCTCAATTTCTGATTTAGTCCTAGGTGAGGAAACGCTTCCACAATTGCCTGCTTCTGGAATGAAAAAAATTCTTGTTGATTCTGAAAATCAAAGAGCAAATCAGGCATGTGATTTGGCTGCTTCTCTTCTACTCTGGCTAGAGAATAACTCTGGGTGCCAAAACTCCCTTCCACACTTCCTTGATCTTCCATTGAAAACAATTATTATTGGTAATGTATTTTTTTTTATTTTTTATTTACTTAACGATTGCACAATTATTCCCAATTTTGAAATAAGGAAAAGTTGATACATGTATACCAGTATATATTTTAATCTTTTAAAATAAATGCCTCCCTTAATCTTCTGCATACCCCAAAATAGTATAGTATTGCAGAAAATTTGAATGGGCATTATTCATGAATATTTTGATTGAAACTTTTCTTTTATATATAAAAGTTAATGAGGGTATTAAGTGATAATATTAATTATATAGCCATTAAACATAATGTGAATATGGTATTGTTTCACTTGAACATGTGAGTTTGTCACGGAAATAGTTTTGCATTGTTGTTGCACGTTTAAGCTTTGTTGGCACTCTCTTAAAGCACATGCCGGAACTGAAAAGTCACCTGACCATTGTTGTCTGAGCAACAATTTTTATCATCAATGAATACAAAGCTATAAAAAGGGAGAAAATGCAGGTTCATCAAACAAAACAATTTGAATGAATTGAATTTGATAAAAATAATTACCGTGTAAACTGCACGTGGGCCCCATTCATTAGTAAATAAACTACAGTCAAACCTCAGATTTTTTTGGATAAAGACTTAAAAAAATAATATCGCTATAACAGGGTTATTGTTATATTGAGGGGATATTATATTTCAATAAATTTTCACATAAAATACAAAATAATTGAAATATATTATTTATAGAGATATTAAAATAAGTTTGAAATGCTTGAAACAGTTTTTGTATCATTGTTAAAACAGAAACAATTAAAAATCCTACTTGGTTCCCCCATAGTCATAAACAATAATTTCTAATATTGAGGGAAAAAATCAGTAATTTTTTCCTTGCTTTTTGTGATTTAGGCTTTTTTAAATATTCTAGTGAATAATACAGAGTGTCCCAAATTGATGTATACACTTTTTGAAACATTATAGCTCAGCAACGAAATGAGATAGAAATATAAGGTTTGTTGTGTATGATTCAGACGGCGCTGGAAAAGCATAGCAACACGTTCATTGTTGTTCATTTGTTTATAAACCAAAACGGTGGTGAGACTTTCATTCGATGAATGTAAGTGGATACTGAAGTGTTATTGGAAAGTGGAGAATGTTGTTGAGATACGACGACGTTGGAGGGTTGAATTTGATACACTACCGCCAACAAGGGGCTTCACCACACTTTCATGTCGATGTGAGAACTTTCCTCGATCACACATTCAATCACAGATGGATAGGACGAAGAGGAAGTGCTGCGGAGTTCCCGCCTCGATCTCCTGATTTAACCCCTCTCGGCTTCTACCTTTGGGGTACTTTAAAGAACATAGTGTATGCCACAAACCTACAAATACTGAGGGAATTAAAAGATCAGATTGAACATTCCATCAATGATATTCCATTAGCTACAATCCAATCAGTATGTCGCTCTGTACGACGTCGGTGTTGGGAGAGTACTGTGGCAGAAGGTGGACATTTTGAACATGTACGGGCTTAAGGAAGTTTAAGGGATAAAATACAACAAACCTTACATTTCTATCTCATTTCGTTGCCGAGTTATAACGTTTCAAAGAGGGTATACATCAATTTGGGACACTCTGTATTTATTCTAGTGGAATTAAATGATTTTTTTTTTAATGTTCTGAAGTGACCTTGCTACACACTGAATTTCTTCCATATGTTCACTGAATCCAAAAGCAGAAGTTTTTTCTTTAATTTCTACATCAGTATCAGAGCCGTTATCATCTCCAGAATCTTAATTTTCATCTCCTTCCTTCAGTTCTGAAATTATTGATTCATCATTACAGTCTGAAAATGCTGCTATGGAATCATCCACTGATAAATAATCTTCCTGTTCCAATAATCTTTTTTTCATATAGTTCTAGAAATTCCTGAAGAATTACCATTGAACTGAGACCGTGTTTATTACTGCAGGTTCAATTTTGCTGCAGAAGTGAGCATGCGCTCCAGACATGAAACTGAATTTTTTAAATAAAATTAGAAAATATTATTGTTCTAACAGGTTGTTTCTTAAAATGCTTCATCGTTATAACGAGGGATATTTAACATTAAAAAGATAGGAAATTAGTCGGAACCATGAAAAATTATATTTTTATAAGTGTTAATCGTTTATCGAGTATCGTTATACAGAGGTTTAACTGTATTAGCATTATGGTTCTCAGTCGATTCATGATAAGAAAGTCGTGTTTTACAAAAAACGTCATGAAAATCAGCTGTAGCAGTGAAAAAAATAATTTATTAACTCGCATATTTAACAGCTATTAAAAAATCTTTATATTGTTTGTTCATCATTATATATGTATGTTTGTAATTATTTTATCCAAAGGTCTTGCACGTCTTCCCCCTGTGAATAGTTATTCACGAACACCACCTTTGGTATGGCAAATGGGTTGGTCAGCAGAATTAAATGGAAACTCACGACTCTCAATTCCACCACTTCCCATAAATTTTTTACAAGAACAAGATGTGTTGAAGCAGTTTATCTTCAGAGTTAACACTTTAGGTAAATTAGATAAATAAGTATATAATTAAGTATGAAGTTAATACTCAGAGTAAGCTATAGTTACTGGTGCCTCATTATATTAGAGAAATAATATTCTAGCTACAGAGTGTTATTTATCATAGAGAAACTGTAGTCATTTTGCTTTTCTCGGGGGTGCTGTATTTGTAAAATTCAGTCATAAAGACACACCAGAATTGTTTAATGAGCACAGTAATTCAGATGCTTGGAAATGAATTGAGAAATATCTATTTTGCGCAGTATTTCACCATACCAGTCTTAGTAACATCAACCCTACAGTCCAGAGAATCACTGTAACATCAACCCTACAGTAACATGTATGTTTTTATGTATTAAGAAGAAAAAAAAAAAAGGAAAGGGAGAAAACTGTTGTTAGACCACCCAAATTGTGAGGAATGGTGTTATATATATAGTAAAAGGCGACTCGTTTATTGCATCGTTAGATAACTTTCTGTGAGATTCAACATTGCTTGGACAAAATAGTTTTGTTTTTTGTGGTTGAATTTTCGCCGTCGTTGTCACGCAAGGTTCTCTATAAAGGTTTATCCTTCCCTTCATGTGTCTGCCTTATGGTCCCCTGCACTAGGAGGGCAGGGGCATCCCCTCAAACAATCAAAGTCCAGAGAATCACTACTCCTGCTATAGATCATGTAGTTTGACATTGGCTAAGTTCATCAGCTGCTTTGTTCATCCAAAAGTGTGATCTAATAGTGCATTTATTTAAAAATATACTTGGAAAATAAAAATTAATTGTCACCAGATTCTTCAAATTAATAGTCCCCTCTTGAGTTGATGCATTGATCCTAGCAACATTTCAATCTTTTTAAGCACTGTTGAATGTCATTTTCTTTTGGTATTTAATTAGTTATTACCTGTTGGATCTTCTCCAGCATGTGAAATCTTCATCCCTTTGGCCGCATCTTCATTTTAAGAAACAAAAAAAAAATCACATGGCACTAAATTAGGGACGTACAGAGGGTGGGAAATGGCAGTAAAGTCCATAGAGGCCAAAAATTCATGCACAGTTGAGAGATAGTGAGTTAGTGCATTGTCGTGATGCAATATAAATGACCTTTTAGGGGGAGTGGTTAGGAAAGCAAGAAGCTTCCTTTAACGTTTCAAGATTTCTTTTATCATTTTTCAGAGTTTAAAACCAAATTTAACTCTAATTTTTTTCTCTTTCAAATTATTCATTTTCACGAACAACCGATTGCACAAACAAAATGCAAACGGTGTCTGCAACTACAAAAACACCTGCTCTGCCTTGATAATAAGCAATAACACTTCCCAAGGACAACTAGAGGATATCTAGCAGCGATTCATGTAACTAATTATCCATTCTGGAAACCTGTGAATCACACCTCGTAATTTGGCCAAGCTCATTGTGTCATCGCTCTGGCAAGCGTTCTGATAAATATCGGTAGTTGAAAGCTCTTCTGATCAGGTGTTGAAAGAGGCCATAAATTATAGAGATAAAACAAATGATATTAAAAATTTCTGGATGAAAGGATAATTTTGACATGTAAGTAACACCTAATACAGCAAGGGTAATTTGCTTTATACTCCAAGAATGCCCGGTTGAGTACAGAAACTGGGGAGAAAAAATTTTGTAATGGATGCAGCTAAACTGATTAGGAGTATTATTCCAATAGATTTTTCCTTTGAGCATATCCCACAGGAAAAAATCTGGTCGTATTAGATCTCGGCAAGAGCTCCTTTGAACTTACCCCGTTTCCCCTTTGAAGGATTCAATTTCTGTCATGCTATTTTGTTGGATATATAATGTCTACTGTATAATCTTGATGACATCAGATAGAGCATGATTTACAAAAGGGTGGGGTGGATCAAAGTCAAAGCTTCTCAAGAAATTGAATTCCTCCATAGCTTTCAAGCATCTTTTGATAAACTAATCTATAAAATTGGCATAAAGCTGGATTCACACTACAACGGATTCCACGACAGAATGCATCAGTGCCAAGGAATTGGGGTGAAAGGAGCACGAATATCAGGAAGAAACAGGATAACACCCAACTTAAGCTCAGTTCTATCCTCTTTTCCACCCGATATTCGAGCTCCCTTGACCACAAGTCTTTGCTGTCAATGCCTTCCATCACGGATTCCGTGGAAATGTGAATCCAGCCTAAGTCTGGTGGAGAGGTTTGGATGATGTAGATCCAATAAACTAAAAGCAAAAAATCGCAAATACTGTGGGATGGAACAACCAAAAAGTGAACACCTCTAATCCATAAGGAGGCATGTTTAAATGAAGGCAAACTATTCTTTATTTTATTAATTTTTGTTTAAAATTGTTTTTACACAAATTTGAAACATTTAAAAACATCAATTAAAATTTTCAAAATCTTTTTATAGGTTGGACAAGTCGGCAACAGTTTGAAGAAACCTGGATGGCTTTGCTTGGAGTACTTAGTGCAACACCAATAGGGAGTGGAAGCAATGCTGAGGTCAGATAATAAGTATTCATTTCTTACCCAGTATAAAATAAAATTTGTCTATCACTATTTTTCATCATGTAGATCAGTGTTGAACAGTCTTTACAAATACTTTTCATATTTACGTGTAGAAGGAAAACCCTTTAAACCCTGAATAGTGCTTTAGAATGTTTAATGTGGAAGTCGGGGAAAATGGTCCTTACTTCTAAATTAATCTCAAATTTTTCCAATAATCCGGAGGTTCTTGTTCCAATCTATGAGGGAGGATCGAAAAGCAACACACAACAATTTTTTTGTGAAATACTATTTTGGTCAGGATGTTCAAAGTGACTTTCGGTGGAAATCTTGAAAATTTGGCAAAACGTGTGCACGAAACTGTAAATCCACCCAGTTGGGTGACTTTCGGTGGAAATCATGAAAATTTGGCAAAACGTGTGCACGAATCTGTAAATTTGAATATTTCACTACAGACAGCAATGGCTTGATCAAGCGTCACCCTAGCAGAAGCATCGATAACTACTGAGTAAAGATGGCGCATTTCCTAGCATTGGCAACTTGTGAAAAATAGCGAGGTGTAGTCTGTTTTTTATGCGCCAAACAAAAAAATGCAAGTGAAATTCACAGAGAAATTTTGAAGGTGTATGGTGCTGTCGTCTGGACGTAGCAACATCTCCGGGTGGTTAGAGATGTTGAGGAATTTTGGTGGGAAGTGCTCAAAAGTCCACCCTGCAGTCCAGAACTTGCACCATCTGACTATCATCTCTTTGGATCTTTGAAGAAATTCCTAAAAGGCCAATGCTATGGTTCGGATGAAGAGATCAGATGTGCGTAGGTAGCTGTAACCAGAAAACAGAGTTTTATGAACGAGGTGTATTGAATCTGGTGCCATGATGGGAGAAATGTGTCGAGAGGCTTGGTGCATATGTCGAAAAATAGGGTAAACCCTTCAGCTTTCTTGTGCATTGTTTCAGTTTTGCTTATTATTAAAAATGCTGCCACAAAAAATCGTTGTTCTTTACTTTTCGATCCTCCCTTGTATAAATCATTTATTTCATTTGATTTTGCTAAAGGACAACTCTATGCAAAAAAATCAAATCTAATTTTTTTTTTTTCAGAATATCATTTTTATTATAAATATATTACCGTTAAAATATTTAAGTTTGGTCTTTTATCTCATTATTAATTCATTTAAAAAGCGAAAAACACTGCTGTTGCACCCTCCCTCCTCGCTGGTCATCATGCTGGCTACTCATCAATAGCACTAATAATACTGTGTGTAGCTTTGACTCTCACAGACCTCTGTGTGGTGTATAGCTCTTAATGATTACAATCTGCTAATCCCCAGGCTCCCTTTAACGACGATGCCAACATTGAAGATAATCAAGAGAGATTAGATGGGTAGAACAGCACCCGAGTAGTGGAATACTTAGAGACTAACAAGAGAAGTACACATAGTTGTACGACGCCTGTTTTTGGAAGCAACTTAGTTGTACATAATTGTATCGCAAGCATACTTTGGGAGCGATAGCATTGCACGGCGGCGCTTTGTTAAAAACAGATGAGAAAAAACATGGCGATAAGGGGAGAAGCAAAATTGTTAACAGCATGTGCCAAAGAATTGCAATTAGAACAGTGTTATTAAGCACAAAAGCTTAATTTTGCTGTCAATTATTCGTCTCGAAAAAATTTTATAAGAAGAGGTAAGCATCCATGAACATTATTTTTATTTAAAATTTAAAGCACTGCGATACATACACCCTCTCCAACGCAACGTATCACTCGACATTTCACATGACGCCAGTGCCGGAAAATTTACGAAGATTAATAAATTAAGGAAATGGGTATTAATTACTATACAGATTTTTTTTACTGGAAGGCAGTTAATTAATTATAATAATCTATTTTTAAAAACTAAGTTTGTTTAGAAACTTGAGAAACCATTCAATTATCGTCTGCTGCTACTTTCATTGCTTTCATGTGAAGTGGATTCATGCTTATTGCTAAGTAGTAGAAGAAAGAAATTCCGTCAATCACATTTACTCATGCATGCTGTTTTAACTATGGCCTTAACAATGGAGTCTATGTATGGCTAAGTGTGCTCAATGTTTTTTTGTTTTTGCAGTTTATTTTTGAAAGAAACAAAATTTTGCTTTTTCTTATTTTTCAAACATCAATAGTAGCGTCAGATGAGTAATAAATTTGGTGGGAATCTGTGAGGTACGTGTTCGTGTAATTCTCTTGTAAGAGTTACCTTGCCATCTATCAAAGAATAGAACATTCAATATAACTTTAAAAATGTGTCTAGAAAATGAGAAGACAAACTCCAGATAGAACTACCGGTATACTGCGTAGTAGTGGGGGACCGCGAATCCGGAATGCTCAGGACCAAAAGCCTGCCGGATTCGTGGTCTTCAGGGAGAAGCTAGACTATGCTTCTGACGACTGTTATTTAAAATTTATTTTATAATAAAAGTTTTCACAATTGTACAATTAAAGCCATTATTGTAATATAATCTTATTTATTAATGTAATTATATTATGATTTTGTCCAATTGTCTTTTTTTACACATAGTTTTCATAACTTCAAGTTCGAGTTCTTCATGTTTGGTTAGCCACTGTCAAAATTAATTTTCATACCGATGTTTCTAAGAATTAAACATAAATTCATTTGTAACTATGTATTGTTTTTACTTCAGCAGAAGAGTGTTAGAAATTGCATGAAATTATATTTAATTAGTATCTGTGTCATATCAATGTTTTAAAAATGGAGCAAATTTGTCGGTGGTTAGGCTTATCGAAATGTACACATTGCCGGCGATTTAGGCTTAACAGCTATTCTGAAACTGCACTAAATCATCAGAAATACTGAAAACTGTAAAAATTGAAAAAATTGTGCATTGTGAATATAATTTATTAAGGAATTTTAATTAAAACTAAATTTTATTCAGCAAATATGAAACTAAGCAACTTTCGCGAGTCTTAAACATTCTTCATCCGTCGTGTGTTTCAGCACTCGACATTTGTCTTTTTGTTTTTTGTTTTTTTTTCCCCTCCCTAAATGTTTTGCATTATTTTTGTGCACGTTACGTGGGTGATATCAAGAATTAATTATATCAACAAATGTTATATTTTTCTTAATATAATATTTTTCCCGTGATGGCTGATCACGTGGCCCTATTGCTTCTTGCTAGGCTTCCGAGATTATATTTTTTTATAGATATACATTAAAGATAGGTGATTCAATTTACGGTTAGCATGAAACTTTTAATAAGTGTATAAAAAAGATTATGCTTTAAAAATAAAGTGCAAAAAATTGAGATAAACCACGTTTGAGATCGAAATGCGTGAATTTGCCCCCCCCCCCCACACTCACCCCCTTTTCCGGATTCACGGTTCCACACTGTATGTACAATGGTGCTTGCTTTTATTATTAAGTGGTCCAATCACCGTCGTTTTTAATAATGGCTTGACATCTCCGGGGCATGCTTTCTACTAAGCTGACAGCAAAATTTAGAATAAAGACTTCTAAATCTGTTGAATTTGTAAAGTCAGCTGGTTCAAACCCCAGATATGTTTCCTGCGAAGCTTATGTTTCATATAAGCCCTTACATTTTTTATGGGGTTGTCTTATAAGACTTTCTGGGATTTTCCTAATTTAATCGTGCTAGTCTCTAACAAACTGATAACTTCTTCTTGAATAATTTTTGTGATTGCTACCTCTTCCATCCATCCGGTAAAAGCATAAGGTGATCAGGGTTTGCACTCACTGCTGTTTTACAATTGTACTGAAACTGCATTACTTGCTCCTTCACCAGCATCGCTACCTCCTTTACTTCTGTTAGATCCAGCATTGCTTCAGTGCGTGGTACTGGACCTGATAACCACTGTTGCTTCAAAAGTTTTTCCACTCTTAAGTGTGTTGCCAAGAAAGTTTTAGTCAGACAGTAAATCTATGATCTAGAGAGAACCACAATTGCTTAAACATTGTATGAAATTAAATGAAAATTAAATGAGGTAAAATGAATGGTGATTGAAATTTAAAGAAAACATTAGTAGCATTTGATACACAGAATAAGAACAAAAGGAAGGTAGCACTTCTATCTTGGGAGCTTTACTGATATCTTTTCTTTAATTATGCAAATGTTTCACTCACTAATGGTCTTAACGCACATCATATAGTAAAGATCTTAATTCAACTTGGAAAGTCACATCAGTATTACACTCGTGATTCTTTGCTCGTCACCTGGTTCAGTATTGTCCTCTTCACAGACTTTATTCATCGTAGAGATGTTTTAACCTCACCTAGTCGTTTCCAATGTAGATTTTGCGCATCATTAACCGCAATGCATAGACGTCTGGTCCTCACAACATCCCGTTGAATCAGTTGATCACCGTACCTCTATGCTCGTAGGCTTCCATGTGTGCTCACCCATGGTCTTGTTAGATGTCTCTCCCGACTAGTTGAAATCGGTTATTTTTCATAGCATTTTTCATCTTTGGGACTAGGAAAGAATTTGGAGGAGCCTAATCTGGAGTATAGAGCAGGTGGTTGAGCTCTGTGATGCTGCGTTTGGCCAGAAGTCGCTTCAAACGGTATGCAGCTGAGCAGTATCGTGAAAATGAACCCAGTTTCCTGCTTCGCTTCATGAAACTGTGGCCTCTGTCTGTGAACACTTTGCACTAGACAACCCAAAACAAATTTATAAAATAAAAAACTAGTTACCTTAACTGTGGATAAAAACATCAATGGAAACACAAATTAATTATGATTCGATGGTCAGCAGTGACTGGTTTCCTGGCTTTCTTGGTGGTTTCTGGCGTACAGATGGAAACTGGCTTCCATGTCAGAGGTCATCTGAATGGTCTTCACAGCCATCACGAAAGTGATCTAACTACTCAACTACTCAAATGTACTCATTTGGGATAGGGCGTCGTAGGCAGTTTTCAGCATTTGTTGTGTTTCTGTAGCTGATTTACCCAACTTTAAGGAGAATTTAATGCAAGTTTCATATTTTTTTCTTGACAATACTTGTTCACATGCATCAATATAATATGTTTCTGAACACGAATCCTTTATGCTACTTAAAAAAAAAAAAAATCTATGAAGCTGCAATGAGACAGATGACTGATACAAACCATGTCTTGATATGTTGAATTTTTGTTTACATTTTATACAGCGACCTTTGTCTGGGTATTTAGTTGCCACATCTTGTATATTGTTGTGGCTAAAGAGCTTGTTTTATACTGTGTATTTACTATATCCACATTTTTCCTAATTCTAGATTTGTGACTTGAGACATAATGGTGTTATTTTAAAAGTTTCTTCCTTGTTCATTGTATTTGTCTTTTAGTGTACTTATTCTAGTTTATGGTGCTCCTTCCTATCAAATGTTAACTCCACTTAAGATCCCAAAGCAGGATCTGCTCCCAAAGGAAATATTGCTGACTGATTAATGCACTTTTTGAGGCCTTAGAGCAAGACCAGATTATGCCATGATATGCTCCAAAGGGCTCATCAGGAACTCTTCCAACAACAACCTGCATTAATATATTGCAAAGGCTCCCTAGTGCTACAAGACAATGAAAGACTGCACACAGATTTACAGACAAGTTGAAAGATTATGCAGCTTGGAGGAAGCTTTGCATATCCTCCATACTCTCTGGACATTTCTCTCACAGATTCTCACCTATTTAGATTTTGTATGATCACACTGCATGTGCATGCAACAGTTTAGAAATCGTCATGCCCTCAAAATAAAATTGTAAGATTTTTTTTAACCTCCAAAAACAAAGATTTCTACTAATATGGGATTTACACATTACCTACCTGTTGGACACATGTTATTGATTGTGAGGGGGATTATTTTGATGAATAAATTGAATGTCTTTAAAAGTTATGTAGGCACAAAAGTATCGCTGAAAATATGCAAGAACCTTTTAAATGATCTGATAGGTTCTTGTCCGTATATCTGATCTTATGAAATCATATCATAATGGTTCGAAATTGTATGGGATTGAACGAAAAAGGGATTCAAAAATTTCTCTTCATGGACTTCTAATAAAATTTTCTGTTTATTGTCAAATCATTTTCCATGCCACTAACAGCATCACTGACTTTTTACAAATAATAATCATAAACAATCTCGCATGTGTGGCATTAATTTATGAACAAAATAAAAAGTTTGATCATTTATGTACAGCATATTCATTTATGTATGCATTGTTGAGTTGCTTTATTGCAAGTACAGACCATGCATCTGATGCTGTCACGGCCCCACCCAAGATGGGCTCCTGCTGGAATTTGGTTTGGAATTTTCACACATTTAGGGTTTGTATTAAAAAAAAAGTTTTTAATATACCATGATGCTACTAATGCATTAGTGTCTCAGTTTAAATAAAATTGTATGTGGCCATAGAGATGTCCTTTAATTTATAAGATTTTGGTAATTGTCTCTGCTTGGTATTGAGTAGATTTTTCGAATATGGGTATAAATGCAGAAAAACAGGTTTTGAGAAAATGAAATTTTTTATAGCGTAATCAATAACATTATCAATATCTCTTTCCCCATGCCCTGAATAGCATATCCTCCAACTTTGAAGCCATTTGGCCTACTACAGGGATCGGGGTGCTTTAATTTGAATCGCCCTTTACATAGAGTAAATAAAAAATAGTTGAGGACAAATGCTTTGTTTCATCATCCATAGGGTTTAATGAATTTTTGGGGTAATCTTCTATATATATAAAGAAGGATGTTTGTGGGTCTGTGCGTCTGTGGGTCTGTGTGTATGTTTTTTATACAAATCTACAGTTTTATTCCGATCTTGATAAAATTTCGCATACATGACCTTCAAAGCATGAGGAAGGTCACTGTCTACCTCAGATTTCGGAAAAATAATAAATATCGATAAAAAATCGATATTCATGGTTATGGCAAGGCATATTAATGAGAAATATCTCATGACCAACAATGCAAGGCAAAGTTTGTACAACAATAGGTATCAACAATGGTATCAACACGCAATTCACAAACGCTCTGCATGGACCAACAATCAATATATCATGACTAACAATGAAAGGAAAAGTTTGTGCAAGTGTAATTATCCCGGGCAACGCCGGGTACCTCTACTAGTTCAAGATAACAGAAAATCTAAAATTGACTTGTCGTTTAGAAGAAAAAATAATGAAGCCAAACTTAAATAGAAGATATTAAATCATATATGACTCAGGTGTCAACAATATAAAAAAAAAAAAAAAAGAAGAAAAAGAAAATAAAAAATCTAAAGAAAAACTTTATGCCTTTTGAGTAGGTTTCAAACTCGTGACCTCAGAACTATCACAGTATTTATAAATGAACCATAACTCGGCAAACTGTGGCCCAATTTGAACTAATAAGTAATAAGTGATTTTAATATACCTAATTTTTGGTTTTTAGGCAAGAAATCATTTTGGTCCTATTTTGTTTTTGTTGTTATTAATAAATTTTAAAACCATAAAAAAAAGGTTTCAACATGATTTTTTTATCTAAGGACAAGAAAAATTAGCTATACCATTGGAAGTAAGCCTTGTTTAGCATGGTTAGTCACGTGACAGCATGATTTCTCTTTAATTACTTTTAATGATCTATCAACATACCATATTCAAAGTCTAGAATTGCATTTACCCATGACTTGTTATAAGCAGAATTTCTATATCTCAATAACATTAGTGTGTTTTCACTAAAGAATTGCTGGAAAAATGAGGCTTGATATGGTCATTGCTTTGTGATAACCTAATCAAATGGTAACCAACAAACTTTATTTGTTTATGAAAACTGTTTAAATTTCTTTGATTTTTGCTGCTTTTTTATATTATTATTTTAAAAGTTTATTCCCTACTGTTTCCGTAAATTTCAGGAAGAGATGGAACGCATACAAACAAGTTGTCTTGCTGTAAAATGCATCACTGTATTGTTACTGCAGACTTTACTTCTCCCTCAACCTGGCAATCCCCAGAATAGTACTTTCCTCCATCAGAAACGAGATAAACCTCTTGCTTTTCTCCATACAAGGTAAATATTACTTTTATTCTTTAACAAATAATTAAATGGATTTTTGCATTCATTTCAAATTGGGATTCAACATAACTTCTACCCTAATTACAAAAATAACGGGACTTATTGATGTTGAAGAAGTTATGTTGAATTGCATAGGCTCTGTAGTTATGTTGAAAATAATATTTTCAATCGCTGTTAAGAAAACCTGGGCTATTGGTTTCCCTTTGCACTAACATCCTGGGTTTTCCCAGTAGCTTTTCAAGATGGCTACCAACTTAGAAGCCTATGAGCACAGCCTATGAGATTTTTTTCGGTGGGGGAAGGCTGAGAGGGCTGGCCCAAACCTGCTTGTGTGTGGGGGGGGGGCCCCCCTCCCCTATATAACAGATTTAGTTGGTATGATGCCCAATTTCAGGGGAGGGGGGCAGCCCCCTCAGCCCCCACCCCCTGGGTACGGCCCTGGATCATGAAATCTGTAATGATAAAGTGTTCAAAAAGTAAGGCAAATTACTCAGCCATTAACTAGAGGTAACACAGTCATATATGCAATACATGAATGCGAGTAGTCTTAATATCAGTCAACAAAGTTAGGGGATGCTATTCCACACTTTTACTGATGTTTGCTACTAAAGATGTCAAAATAAAACATTGAATTATCTTTCAAATGGAAATATTTTGCATGACAGAAACTTCAAGAAAATACAACTTGAAATATTTAATGCATTATATTTAATAGTAAGTACATGGTGCAATAATTATTTTATCTTTAGGTGAGTTAAATATCATCTCAAAAGTTACAAAATTTATAAAAATAATTAAATGCAGATAATTAATCATTTTTCCTTAAATGCTCTTTTATCACATTGGATTATTAACTAGAATTCTCATATGGATTTTATAAAAAAAAAAATGGTGGTAGCAAATTGGAAAATTGTGGAAATATATTTAGTAAATGAATTACATATTCCCATACGTGTTTAAAAAAAAATTATTGAAGGTGGGATTTGAACCTGTACCTGCAAAACAGAACGTGAGTGTTTTACCACTAGACCACCTGAACAGGATAAAAATCTATGCTACAATTAGGATATTTATAAAGTGTAGTCAATTATAACAGACTTTATGAATTTTTTTTTCGGAAATTTTTGAGAAGTGCATCGAATGGCTTTGCATGTGTGTTTAATTTGGTGAAAGCTACACATGCAATTTTTTTTTTTTTAGCAAAATCGGTGAGTCAGAGTACTCAGGTTCTCCTTGTAAGAAAAGGCTGAATTGGCTACGGTTTCTTAATAATGAGAAAGCCAAAATTAATGTGCATGTATTTTTGAGAAATATTATAATACATGAGAATACCTTAATCTTCAGATTTTCGCTTTCTTCTCATACTTGGGGACTCTGAAGAGGTGTTTAATCTAATGTCCCACAAAATGCTCTCTTTAATTTTGACTTCACTGAGTCGAGGGAATTTTTCATGCAGGTCTTGAATGCTGTCCATTCTTATCTATGGCTTTTTACCAAGTTTATTTTTTTTTACAAGGCCGAGCTGGATGTGTAAGGAGGAATGATTTTGTATGGTTCTGCTAAAGTTGGGTGCTGTACATTCGTTTCTCCAGGCTTAAAAGTTAGCACTTCTACAACGGACAATACGTCAATATCTCTACAACAAGAACTAATCAAATTTTTTCAATGTGATATTCGTTTTCAGCACGTTAAATTTCTTCAGGATTGGGTACCTTCGCCTAAGAAGCAATTTCATTGTTGCCCAGTGTTATCTGAGGCTACTATACAGGAATATGAACATAACAAATTTCTGTGATTGGGTGGAATTGTTTAGATGCATCTACTTAGACGGAGAAAAGGGACTATATGGAACAGGTACCGTATTTACTCGATTCTAAGGCACACTTTTTTGCTGATATAAGTACATATTGCACTAAAACATGTTGATTTTGATTTTTGAATAAAGTTATAAAGTTGATTTTGGTGCGCCTAAGATTCGAGGAATAATTTTTTTTTTCAAAAATGGTCATAAAAATCAGCATGTGCCTTACATTCGAAGGCGCCGTAGAATCGAGTAAATACGGTATTGTTCTTATTACTCACACTACAGGACAAATAAAAGAGATAAAGACAGGAGGCCCACTAATGATGATGATACGAATAAGTGCGATGCCTGTGGATATGGTCGTGATAGTTGTCTACATGCCAACGGGCAATCATGGCGATAACGCAGTGGACTAGATGTACGATCGGATTGACGTATAGGGAGAGAGCAACTGACGTCACGCCGCATTGCATTCTGGTACGTTCTCGATACTGGAGGACCAACAACAGGCTAAAAAACTATGAATATAATGCGTTTGCAAGTTTTGCAGCTGTAATTGTTTAAAAATGGTTAATTTTTGCGCTGTGGTCGAATGTGGGAACAAAGGAGGAAAAGCTAACTCCTCTTTCTATCGATTTCCTGCCATTAATCGTAGACGTTCAGAGGAGATTCGAAAGATGCAAAGTGAAAGAAGATCAGCATGGATTTGTTCACTCAAAAGAGATGATTTCAGTGAAGAAATGTGTAAAAATTACCGAATTTCCTCTGATCATTTTTTATCAGTAATTTTTTTTTTTCATTTTAACCACAAACTTTATTAAGCTAAAAACAGATAAATTAAAATTATTTAGGAAGAGTTAAGTTTTCAGATAATACATTAGCTTTCTCAAGCATGTAGCCCTCGTATGAGGCATTAACTTCAATTTTTTTTAAAAAAAGATTGGCCATTCAACAATAGCCTCATATAAGGTCTAACTTAGCTATACAAATCGTCACAAGATGAAATTCTGCGTAATTATTGTTTTTGTTTTAAAATTTTGACTCCTGAGTGGCATGTAAAGTCTCGTATGAGGCAAAAAATAGCAAAAAGCGGACTCCTTTGCCTTGTGCCATCTAAGCCTCATACGAGGGCAAAAACAAAATAATTAAAAAAATAATTATATCTTCTATATAAGTGAAACCCCCTGATATCACAAAAACAAAAATAAATAAATTTAAAGCGTTTTTAATAATTCGTGCGTGAGAGGGTTAAAGCTATAATAATCACTAAAACATTCGTCACGTGAAATAGTATAAGCAGTGAATAGGGAGAACGATATTCTCTGGTATAAGGGTCTTTATAGTCGATATCTTTGATTTTATTTCGGTAACGTTCAGCACAGTCATTACTTAAAGATTTGTAATATTCACTAGCGTTTTCCATGTTATTCAAGTGAGTAAAGAAGATTTATCAGCAAAGTTTAGCATTTGTATTTGTAGAAAGCTTTGTTGGTCCTCCAGTGAAATTCAAAATGGCCGATAGCCTCGGTTACTATGGTTACAAACCTCTCCGGTCACGTGGTTGCTCTTTCCCTATTGCTGAACAGTATGAAGCCGACAGAAAATGTTATTAAATGTTATTATCCTTGGCGATTTCAGTGCGGTCATGGGAGAAGGTAGAGAGGGCAACGCCATTGGCAATTTTGGATTAGGCACAAGAAATAAGCGGGGAGAGAGACTAGTGGAATTTTGTAAAAAGGAGAGACTTGTAATCACGAATACATGGTACAAGGTACACGCCAAGAGATGGCACATGTGGAAAAGCCCGAGAGATTGGAGCATGTACCAACTTGATTATATTCTGGTTAGACAGCATTACAGAAACCAAACAGTTAAGTCCTGCTCTTACCCAGGGGTGGATGCAAATCCCGACTACAACCTGGTTAAAATGAATGCATGTATAAGGTTTAAAAGACTACATAAGAAAAAGGCTCAATGAAAATGGGACTTGGACAGACTAAAAGTGACGAGGTTAAAGCCGAATATAAAGGGGAGCTGGCACAGCAAGTCAAAAAGATGACAAACAATGAGGAGGCGGAGGTAAACGAGAGATGGACGGCACTTAAAACAGTTATAGAGGATGTTGCCGTGAAACAGGTGGGCTTCGTTAGACACGAAGCAAGGAAACCCTGGATTACCAATGACATACGTGATAAAATAGGAGAAAAAAGGCACAAGAAATCGGACAATACTGAAGAAGGATAAGAACGCTATCGCATGTTAAAAAACGAATGCAGGCGATGCTGCAGACAAGCCAGAAACAACTGATGGGAATATCAATGTAAAGAAGTGGAAGAAAATATGATCAGTATTGTGGTAAATACTGCATAAGAATACTTAAGTCTAAAGTATCTTTATAAAAAGTTACTTAAAGTTTAAGTATAAGTAACTATTTTTTTTGGTACTTACAAATACAAGTATAGGTGGTTCGATTTTACTTATTACTTATAAGTGCTAAACTTGAAACATCTGGTTCATAGCTTAAAAAACCGTAGAAAGTTAAAATTTATTTTTTTCTACTGTTAATAAACTTATTAAAATTTAAATAATAGTTATTAATTAAAAATACAAATTAAATAAAAAATACGATATAATAAACAAAAATAATTAATCAAAATCAAAATAAAAAGCTGACGTTTCGGATAGAGACTATCCTTTATCAAAGCAAAAAGGGATAATTCTCTAAAAGCAAATAGAATATTAGAGAATTATCCTGAAGTTATGAAAGTTGTACTAACGGACGGGTTTATATATAGTTTGCATGGGGAATAGTAATACGGCATTGGCTGAAAAACAAGAAGAGAACAAATGAGATTAATTAGAAGAACTGTTGGGATAGGACAGGACGGAGGACAAATAGGAAATAATAAGGGGGTGGCGAGAAAAATGCAATAGGATGACACATATGAAATTGAAATTATAAAAAAAGTTTAGGAATGATAGGGTGCCTAGCAAAAAAATTTTGTAAAATTCCCTGAATTTTCCTTGATTTTTCCTGATTATCAGCAGACAAAAAAGGCTGTCATGAAAGAATATTATTGACATTGTTCAAAATTTTCGATTTTATGATTCCCTGACTGTTCCCGGTTTAAAAAAAAAAATTCCCTGACAATTCCCGGTCGCTAGTCACCCTGTAAAATAGTCCCACATGTAAGAGCAACGGGTCAAAGGTAGAAAAATATGAAAGAACTTTGAAAAGAAGAAATAAAAGAAAGAAAAAAAAATAATAAAAAAAAAGGGCCCATAGAGCTTGCGACAAATTAAGGAATAGCTGAAGTTGGAGAGGGATATGGGAAAGGTAATGAGGGAATGGTGCCTTTGCTAAGGTTAATGCCATTAGGGGTGAGGGAATTGAATTTCCAAATAAGAAATGACTCTAATTGCTTTCTCTCTTTTTTGTTATGGAAGTTACTACGAAGAATTTAAAGGCTGATGGCCTGTAAAGAGTGGCCAGGGGAATTAAAGTGTTTAGCAACAGGGGTGTCAGCATTGCTAAGGATGTCGAATTTATGTCCGGCAAATCTGGCACGTATGGTATTGCCTGTCTCACTGAGATACTGTTTCTGGCATACCTTGCAATGTAACAGGTAAATTAGATTGTGAGAAGTGCAGGTCAGTTTCTGGTTAATTTTGAAAGTAAAGGAGGAAGCACTGCTGGAAATGGAGGTAGCAGGGTTAAGAAAATGGCAAATGCCACAATGTTTTTCATTGCAAGGAGAACATCCCTTAGTGGAAGTGCGTGGTTTAGTAATAGCAGCATGGACCAGAATATCTTTAAAATTAGATGTCCGTTTAAAAGAAACTTTAGATGGTTCTGGTAGAATGGAATGGAGAAGAGGAGAGTTGTCAATTATACTATTGAGGGTTGGATGATAAGGAAGAACTAACGTAGGTGTGGCCATGGCTGGAGAAGGTTTTGGATTGTTGTTAGATGCTTATAGATAGAAGCGCGTATGACAGATTTGGGGTAGCCTCTTGCTTTAAGGGAGTGAGTAAGGGCATTAACATGGAAGTCCTTGTCAGACTGATTAGTGCATATTCTATGGATGCGAGTTAACTGACCTAAAGGGATGTTATCCTTGCAATGGCGTGGATGGCAGCTATCATAGTGTACCGTAAATCTTCTACTATAATGCGACTCCACTTTTTCGGCCCAAAAATCGGCAAAAATCCTATCCTCTTGTATTATGTGATCTCCATTTTTGACTCCTCGCGAGAAATAAAATATGCAAAAATATACAGAAAAAATTCTTTATTTTTAAATAACCTGGATCTTAAAAATGTAGAAATGTAAAAATGCATTTAAATGAACTTTCTTGTCTTTGTTCAAAATTGTATAAAGTTTAAATTCACCAAAATTCAATTCATTTTGGGACATTTGCCTCATTAAAACCATTGGAAGTTTATAGCTTTACATTGGTAGGGAAAGCTTTCCCACTCACACATCGACTTTATATCAGTTTTCTTAATAAAAAAAAACAAGTAATCTTTATTCAGTTTAATATTTTCACTGCATAAGCTTTCTTGTAGGCTTTGGTTCGAGGCAGTTGCAAGTACAGTATTCGAATCTGCATAATCTTTGGTAGAAGTTAGTTTCATAGTACGGTAGCTGTTGACGAGAAATTCGAATAAAAAGTGAATTAATGAACTGGAAGTGTCAATGCAATGTAATTAATGTAAAATACACGATAAATTCGTGTGAATATCATCAGCACAGAAGGGAACTTCGTCGAGGCAGTTTGGAATTTTATAGGCCTACATTTCTCACTCACACATCAAACAAAAAACAAACACAGAACAGAACATTTCTTTATGAAAAATCAAGTATATTTTATTCAGTTTTAACATTTTTTATAACTTGACTGCATAAGCTTTCTTGTAGGCTTTGATTCGAAGCAGTTTGGAAGTAGGCCTATTTGAAAGTAGCGATCTTTGGGAGAAGTTATTTTCGATGTTGGTGACAAGAAATTCAAATAAAAGGTGAAATAATTTATTGTATACTGAACTGGACACTGTATATGCTGTATAATTAATCTATATCACACGGTATATTCGTTGAGAATTTCATCAGGACAGTAGTTCAAAGCAGTTTGGAAGCAGAGACCATCAATACTGATTATACTCGATTATAACACTCTTATAATGTTACTTGCGTCGATCATGTTGACTCTTATATGGGCTTTGTAAAAAGCGGGGTGCCTCAAGGTTCACCATTGGCCCCAATTTTGTTTGCGCTGGTGATTGCTATTGCTATCGATGGTATACACAATGAAGTTCTTTTATTCGCGGACGACCTTAAGTTATTTGGGGTGGATCCTGTGAGCATTCAGAACGATCTTGATAGTTTGGTTGGTAACCTCCAGAAATTGGGATTAAAGTTTAACATTGATAAATGTAAAATAATGAAGATTGGGTCGGTCGACGAAACCTGTTTCACAGTTTCTAATCAACAGTTGGAGGAGGTTACCCTTTGTAGGGATTTAGGGGTCATACAATCTGCAGACCGTAAGGTCTGTTTGCAGTGCAGCTTCTCAGGCCAACCAAGCTTTGGGTCGTATTAAGAAATCGTTTATTATAAGTAGTGGGAATACGCTTTGTAACTTGTATAAAATTTATATAAGGCCACTTTTGGAATATAATGCGAGCGCTTGGTGCCCGTATCTTGAGAAAGATAAATTAACAATTGAAGCTATTTGCATAAGAGCTACTAGAATTTTATATTCAGACAACAGGTTGGATAATAACTATCGGGATTATGAAACCCGTCTACATGACTTGAGGCTTTTAAAGCAGAGGGACCGCCGCATTAGGCCGGATTTGATTTTTACATACAGATTGTTTACACATGAAGTTGATCTGGATTATAATATTTTTTTTAAATTAAAGGATAACCCTAGACCAGGGGATCATAGGTTTTCAATTTATAAAGAAAGACCGCATAATGATTTTGAAAAGTATTCTTATTGTTTTAGAATAGTAAATATTTGGAATAGTCTCCCCTCCGAGGTGATCGAGTCTCCTTGTGTCTATGTTTTTAAAAGTCGGTTAGATCAATATAAGCAGTGGTGAGTTGATGGAGTTATATGGTGAAATTGACTGTATGATTTTATTGATATTGGATTGTGCTTTTGTTTTGCACTTAATAAATTTTACTTTACTTTACTTTACTATAAAAATGTAAAATATGGCATACAGTTTTACAAAATAAATAAAATTGGTAGAGACTTTACAACACAACAAAGGGAGAACAGAGTTTCCGACTAGTTTCGCCATTTATTCCCGGCTTTATCAAGGATACACACAAGAGGACATAAGCCTTTATATATAGAAGATATGGTACAGAATGTGAACATGATTGGATGAATAAATAACAAATAGTAAATAATATAAATTGTACAGTGGCGACATGGAAAGGAGAATGGTTGGATAAGGAACCAATAACAATGAAATTATAAGGAAACCTTGAGAGGAAAATTAATTGAAATATAAAGGAAAAAAATCAAAATTGAAAACGCAGACCTAGAAGAAGACTCATCCGGAGTTAACGTAAACTAAGGTATTAATAAAAAATGGATAGCATGGCTTATACCGATTAAAAATTCTGGGCAGTGTGTCTTCCAACCGGTCACTTGTCTGTTTTACTTAAAATCTTGGACAAAACAAATTCTATAAAGGAGAGTTTTTTTTTTTACACAGGGTTCGTACATCTGATCGGTATAGGCCATGTTTGTAAGTAGCGATCTTTGGGAGGAGTTATTTTCGATGTTGGCGACGAGAAATTCGAATAAAAAGTGAATTAATTTATTGTATAATGAACTGGACACTGCACATGCAATGTAATTAATGTATAAAATACAGAAAATTACATGTGAATGTGATCAGCACAGAAAGCAACTACGACAAAAGCAACTGCCTCCACTTCGAGGCAGTTTGGAAGTTTATAGCCCTACATTGATAGGGAAAGCTTTCTCACTCGCACATCGACAAAAAAACACAACAGTACATCAATTTTCTTAATAAAAAAACAAGTAATCTTTATTCAGTTTAACATTTTTCATAACTTGACTGCATAAGCTTTCTTGTAGGCTTTGGTTCGAGGCAGTTTTGAAGTAGGCCTATTTGGAAGTAGCGATCTTTGGGAGGAGTTATTTTTGTATTAAATGTTGGCGACGAGAAATTCAAATGAAAAAGGAATTAATTCATTGTATAATGAACTGGGCACTGTATAAGCAATATAGTTAATGTATATTATACGGTAATTTCATCAGGATAAAATCCCCTCCGGACAAAACTTCCTCCAGCAGCAGTCGTCATTGGAGGGCTGATATTTATCCTCTTGTATAATACGACCCAGCAAATTTAGGTGCTCTTTTAGGCCAAAAAAATTCGCATTATAGTAGAAGATTTACGGTAAGTACTGGTGCCTGTCAGTGGGCTTCTTATAGAGATTAGTAGACAATTTGTTGTTAATGATATCGATAGAGACATCCAAAAAAGAAACAGTTGTGATAGAATAATTGTGAGAAAACTTGATAGAGGGGTGGATGGAGTTAGAGTGGGTTATAAAAGATAGGAGAGAGCCTTCATTATGTGGCCAGATCAGGAAAACATCGTGCTCTTATCTTATCTTATCTTATCTTATCTTATCTTATCTTATAAGTGGGCTGTCAGTCAACAGCCAAAAGGCAGTTGACCGCAAAGGCACTGATTCCTCTAAGGAATATTGCGCCAAACCCAAAGTAGAACTAAGATCACCTAAAGGTAGCCGGACAGACTTAAAAAGCGAGTCAGGCTACCCACGGGGTCCAAGTGGATATCTTCAAGAAGGGTAAAACCAACCGTGAAGTGGCGAAGATGTGTCAGAGCGACACAATCAAAAAGAATGTGGTAGGCTGTTTCATCTGCCAAACCACATTTCGAACATAGTGGTTCTTCCCGAAGGATTCTTATTCTATGTAGATGTTTACGGAGTAGATCATGACCTGTAAGAAAGCCAATGATGATCCGTATTTTGTTTCTTTTAAGTTGTAGAATGCCTGACGTTAGACTAAGAGAGGATCTCTTAATCATGAGTCTGGCATGTGTTTGATCAGTGGTGTGATCCCACCTATCCATCATTACTTGATGAGAGATGATATTTATCTCTCTAACTGCAGTTTGTTTAGAGATACCGCAGAAAGGTTCAGGGCCAGTAAAAGTAAACTTGGCACCCTGTTTGGCTAGAGTATCAGCCACTTCATTACCAACAACACCTTTGTGTCCAGGAACCCATCTCAAGGTAACACTGTTGTGTGAAGAAAGGTCCTGTAGGAGTTGTCGACATTCCAATATAAGTTTGGAATTGACCCTGTGGGACTTGATAGCCTTAAGGGCCGCTTGACTGTCGCTAAGTATAAAAATACGGCGATGTACATAGAGTTTATTCATGCACATCTGCAGACAGTAAATAATGGCCAGTAATTCAGCCTGAAAGACAGTTACCCAAGAACCCAATCGACGAAAACGGAGGGTTTTGGGACTGCCACAATAAACGCCCAGGCCCGAAAGGCCATGATGACGAGAGCCGTCAGTATACCAAATAATGGCACCCTTGGGAAATTGCAAAGACCCATCTGGCTCTACCACGGGGTCAATGATGACCTCGCTCGAGGGCTCAGGAAGGGCCTGAGTAATTGCAATATCAGAAGGCATCTGAAGAATGTGACTGGTAAAAATCTGGCTAATGAAGGTGTGAGACTTCGCCCCAGGGAAGTCCACCCATAGTCCTTGATTACTCAGTCTGTAAGAACTTTTCCTGGCTACACTTTTGATAAAAATATCAAGTGGAGTCAGAGATAAAATAATTTCTAAAGCCTTAGTTGGCGTAGTAGAGACAGCACCCGTTATACTCAAACACGCCAATCTTTGAAGAGAGGCCAGTTTGGTTCTAACGGTCAGTTGTTCAGACTTACGCCACCAAATTAGTGCGCAATATGTCAGAATAGGTCTGATCGCCGTGACGTAAAGCCAGTAAGTCAACTTGGGAGTAAGACCCCATGATTTACCAAGGGCTCGACGACAACGGTAAAGTCCAACTTTAACCTGATTAATTTTATAATCCAGATGTTGGTTCCAAGTCAACTTACTATCGAGGATAACCCCTAGGTATTTGACTTCATTTCTAACAATGATTTTCTCGCCAAACAAAGTTGGTATGAGATCATTGGAAATAGTTTCTCTACGACCTGTAAAAGGAACTAGAGTGGTCTTTGAGGGATTAACTCTTAAATTCCGCTCAGAACACCATGATTGAACTTTGTACAAAGCCATTTGTACAAGATCTAAAATGGTGCGTTTGTCGATTCCAGAGACGTAGATCCGCGTAACCCTGGACATAAATACCTTGATTGTTAAGGAAGGAAATGAGGTCATCAACAACCAGGTTCCAGAGCAGGGGGGAAAGAATGCCACCCTGCGGACAGCCCCTGGAGGGACGAGCAACAATTCCCTCCCCCAACAAATCAGATTTAATAACTCTATCCGCTAAGAGGACCTGAATCCAATTACGGATTAGTGGAGAAATTGCTTTGGCAGTTAAAGCTTTAGCAATGGAGTCGTAGGAAGTGTTATCAAACGCTCCCTCAATATCGAGAAATACAGCTAGAGCAAACTCTTTATACTCCAGAGTTTTCTCGATCCTTACCACTAAGTGGTGTAAAGCTACCTCCGTAGATTTGCCAGCCTGATAGGCAAATTGGTTAACGTGAAAGGGTCCAGAAGTCCCAAAAACTTCACGAATACGCCTATCAATAATCTTCTCAAGGCATTTAAGCATGAAAGAAGACAAACTGATAGGTCGATAACTTTTGGCTAGGTCGTAGCGACTCTTATCTGGTTTTGATATAAAAATCACTTTGACCTGCCTCCAGAGATTTGGGATGTACCCTAGAGCTAAGCTAGCTCTAAAGATTGAACACAGGATCGGTGAGATCACGTCCGATACCTGCTGAAGAAGTACTGGAGTGATTCCATCCGGTCCAGGTGATTTGTAGGGGTCAAAGGATTTAATGGCCCACATGACCCTACTACGGGTGATCACCTCACCAGCTGCAGCCCATCCAATCCGCGATGTCCTAACAAAAGAGTCAAGACACTCCAAGTCCGGCGGATCAATGAGCTCAGCACCTGGGAAGTGAGTCGTGATTAGAGTCTCAAGGACTTCTTTACTGTTCCTGGTGAATTCACCATTTGATTTCTTGAGAGTACTGACCATATTAGGTTTGTCGTTTCTCAAGAGTTTGTAGAGTCTAGCTCCTTCCACAGTCTTTTGGACTGATTCACAGAACTTCCTCCACAATGTACGTTTAGCAGATCGAACAGCTTTGTTGTAAACAGCGAGGGCGTTTTTATATACTAACCACTCGTTGGTCTTCTTAGCTTTCTTAAAAAGCTTCCTTATTCTTTGTCTCTGTTGAGAGAGATCATGATTCCACCAAACATTGTGGGATTTACATTTCTTCCTCAACAAGGGACAGTTGGTGTGATACGATTGAACCAAGGCCTGCTGCAGCCCATTTACGCGCAGTTCTAGGTCAACAGTATCATTAATTCTAGTAGGAAGACCGGAAATCGCAGAACGAACGTCCTCACGATATTGTTACCAATTAGTCCGTTTAGGATCTCTAAACGTTCTATCCCAGTCTATACTAGTGATAAAAGAAAATCGGATATGTTGATGATCAGCCATAGATGGTTTCTCATCCACATACCATCTTCTAATCCATTTCTTCAAAATGGAAGAGCCGAAGGTAACATCAATAACCTCCCTTCTTACCGCAGTAATGAAAGTTGGTCTATTACCCTGGTTAAATAAGTCTAAATTATTCTCTAGGATAAAATCAAAAAGGAGTTTACCTCTGAGATTGGTGTCGGTGCTATCCCACAAGGTATGATGAGCATTAGCATCACATCCGAAGATGATCGCTACCTTGTGGGAAGTCGAAGTTTCCCATATCTTCATGATGTCCTCATTGATGGGAGAGGTTTCTTCGTATGGAAGGTAGGCCGAGACAAATATTATGTCACGATCCAAACCATCCAGACAAAGAGTAATTGTCGCCACTGCTAGATCTCTAGAACATAAGTGATACATAGGAAGTGCGTTAATACTGTTTTTGATCAACAGACAAGCACGGGGAGAAGAGCAATTAAAATCATAAATTAATTTACCTCCACAGTTGGATAGACCTCTGATTCTGCCCTTATGAATCCAGGGCTCCTGAATCAGAGCGATCTGAATGTCCTCAGCTAAGAAGGTATTGCTGAGGTTGGCAGCAGCCAATTTCTTATGCTGAAGATTTGCTTGCAGGCACTTCAGCATTAGATGATGTCTTGTCAGGGGGTTTCCCTAGAACTTTTGCTTGGATTTGAGACAGTCCAATGTACAAAAGCCATTTTCTGTTACTCAAAATCTTCGCATCCAGTTCTGGGATGGATAGCACCATAGTTGCGCTTTGATCCTCTAGTTTGAGGTTAAGGATATTCCAATGCGTGGATGAAATATCCTTATTCTGAATGTCTATCCTTTTCAGGATATCCATACCAGAATACTTCTTGAAAATCGCTGGGAGTTTCAAGATAATCTTGGTGGTTTTGACGATTGTCTTCGCCTCATCAACCAAGAGAACCTGTCCATCCCAGGGGTTAATACGGTTGACTGTAGAGGTCAGCCAATCAACTGTGTTCTGGTCGGCGCAGAGTAAAATAATAGCTCTGGCCTCCAGACGACAGTATTTGAATTGGGGTCCAGTGCCAGAGAGCATGTCCCCCATATGGTTCATCAGCAGCTCTTGGAAGGCCTCCAACTGCTGCTCGCTGAGCTGCTTGTCTGGATAGCCTTCCAGAACTACTGCCATTTTCGTTGTAGTGAGAGCTTCACTGAAATTCCCAGGTTTGGGTTTTTTGTGAGGCTTCTTGACATCTGATGAAGGAGTGTTACCCTTAGACCTGGGTCTTTTGGTCGGGGTATGCACCTCCCTAACAGGTGACAGAGGGCCGGCCTTAGGCATTGCTGCCTTAGTGCCCTCCAACTTTTTCTTCCTAGATAAACGGCGTTTAGCCGCTCTAGAAAGTGGTTTAGATAAAAATTCGCCGCTACCCTCACCCGAGGTCTCCCGCTCTACAGCAAGTGGCGCCTCAGGTTTGGGAGTGGCAAATTTGTCAATGCCAGGTGACACAGCTGAGGTCATTACAACCTCCGCAGTATCACCTGTAGAATCCTGTTTCCCCGCAGGGTCTCCAGGTGAGGGGGGGTTTTTATTACAATCCATAAACTGGAGTAATAAATGCAGGATAGACGGTCCGTCCCGGGAGTGCCTGCATGCCGGGACAAGGCTACATACCCCTGAGTGTCGCCAGGTAGACAGGAGGCTCCGTTAGAGACACTATAACCGAAGTGCCATCCACCCTTCAGCACGGGTCGCATAACACTTTGGGTTCGGTAGTTGGTCTGCGTCCCCTTATTTAGTATTCGGGGATGTCCTAAGTAAGCAGCTCAGGATATTCGGCTATCCGCCACCTGCCGACGCACCCAGTAGCCGCTCAAGCCTTGGGATCGTGCTCTTACATGTGGGACTATTTTACAGGGTGACTAGCGACCGGGAATTGTCAGGGAATTTTTTTTTTTTAAATGGGGAACAATCAGGGAATCATAAAATCGAAAATTTTGAACAATGTCAATAATATTCATTCATGACAGCCTTTTTTGTCTGCTGATAATCAGGAAAAATCAAGGAAAATTCAGGGAATTTTACAAAATTTTTTTGCTAGGCACCCTATCATTCCTAAACTTTTTTATAATTTCAATTTCATATGTGTCATCCTATTGCATTTTTCTCGCTGCCCCCTTATTATTTCCTATTTGTCCTCCGTCCTGTCCTATCCCAACAGTTCTTCTAATTAATCTCACTTTTTTCTCTTCTTGTTTTTCAGCCAATACCGTATTACTATTCCCCATGCAAACTCTATTGTAAAAGTTTATGCTAAACAAGTTTGCAATTGGGTTTTTTTCTCTATTCCTTACGGTTTTTGAGATAAATTTTGAATGTGTCCTAATTTGCATATTTGGGATGATGAAAAGTGCACCATGGGATAGGCCACCCACAACTTCCTATTCATTGGATTCATCAAAATTGACATACCTGCTTCGGTTCAAAAAATAAAAGGGGGGGACAGACTTATGGACCACCCTGTATATAAACCTGTCCGTTAGTACAACTTTCATAACTTGAGGATAATTCTCTAATATTCTATTTGCTTTTAGAGAATTATCCTTTTTTGCTTGGATAAAGGATAGTCTCTATCCGAAACGTCAGCTTTTTATTTTGATTTTGATTAATTATTTTTGTTTATTATATCGTATTTTTTATTTAATTTGTATTTTTAATTAATAACTATTATATATTGTATTCCAGGGTTCTTGTGTCTCGTCCTTCTCTTAATATATATCCGTTCATTATTAAAATTTACAATGTTTTGAAAAATTTTTTTTTTAAAGTAATAAAAGTGTTTCAAAATTATCATCTCCAATTCGATTTCTCCTCTGTAAAAGAATTTGCCGAGCTAATTGGAAGAGAAGTATTTATTTCAAAAATAGATTCAATACTCCTTTTAAGTTTTTTAATTGATCTAGTGAATACTATTCTCTTCAAGATACCGTAAGCCTTCAAGCCTAACATTGTCTGGTTGAATTCTATTGCTTTCTGTGTCAAATTAAAAAAAATGTAGTCTTTTTTCATCAACTACAGAGGTATCTAGAGGAGATATCAAGTCCTCTGAAGTATCGATTCTCTCTAAATCATCAAGAAAAATTGTTTGGGCTAGTAGTCTGTCTTCATTTTGCAACCACCTTAACTTGAAGTATGGATGAGCCACAGATAATACAAGTTTTTTATTGGTGTTGTAGGCTACTTAAAGTCATGAATCTCAGCAAATCTTTTCTTCAATCCTTAAGTGCTGTAATAAGTTCAGCTGTTTGCTTC
>JAHWFO010020901.1:496485-512098 GCA_023313115.1 Rhysida immarginata
AATAATAATAATAATAATAATAATAATAATAATAATAATAAAACCCCACAGAACAGAACATTTCTTAATGAAAAATCAAGTAAACTTTATTCAGTTTTAACATTTTTCATAACTTGACTGCATAAGCTTTCTTGTAGGCTTTGATTCAAAGCAGTTTGGAAGTAGGCCTATTTGAAAGTAGTGATCTTTGGGAGAAGTTATTTTCGATGTTGGTGACAAGAAATTCAAATAAAAAGTGAAATAATTTATTGTATACTGAACTGGACACTGTATATACTGTATAAATAATCTATATCACACGGTATATTCCTTGATAATTTCATTAGGACAGTAGTTCGAAGCAGTTTGGAATCGGAGACAATCAATATTGATGGTCTGTCTTTGGGAGGAGTTATTTTTGTATTAAATGTTGGCGACGAGAAATTCAAATGAAAAATGAATTAATTCATTGTATAATGAACTGGACACTGTATATGCAATATAATTAATATATTATACGGTAATTTCATCAGGACAAAATCCCCTCCGGACAAAACCTCCTCCGGCAGCAGTCGTCGTTGGAGGGTTGATATTTATCCTCTTGTATAATACAACCCAGCAAATTTAGGTGCTTTTTAAGGCCAAAAAAATTTGCATTATAGTAGAGGATTTACGGTAGTTTTTAGCAAATGCCACATGCGCTTCACGATGAGCTGCTGTCAGAGGTGGTTTTCCTTCCATTTTTGAGTAATGCAGATTTGGAGAAGAATGCAACACATTTCGTATGGTTCTAGTAGTGCACGGGAGGTCTAGTTTGGCAACAATCTGCGAAGAAGAGAGGTGTTGATGACGAACAAGGCTTCTTATTCTTGATGTCTGGTTAGCGGAAAGTGCACTTGGCCTGCCAGATCTGGGTGCCATTCTATGTTTATCTGGATTTTGGCGAAATTTGTTAACAGCTGACTTGGAATGTCCAATTTCTTTTGCAATTTCAGATCCAGTCTTTCAGCATCCCTTAAGAGCAACAATTTGCTCTCTTTCATACTCTGAAAGATGTTGCCCTTTTGGCATCTTGTATATTGGTGTTATATTACACGGGTTAGGGTTATAATCTCGACAGCCACAATCCCGACAGGTTACAATCTATTATCCCGACAAAGCCGAATCCCATTTATTTCTATTATGCTTTATGGGAGTGCTGTTGGGAATCATTTGTACGGAGTGCTTTTGTATGCGAAGTTGACTGTAACATTTTTTTTCAGTAATTCTGTCATTTTGATTCTGTATGTGTACAATTTTATCATTGATCCTTTCTCTTGTCCTATCTCAAAACGTTTTCATGCTCGTTTTCTAATTCATTACAAGCTTGCGGATTATCAGTTCATTACGGTAACGATGAACAATTCAGCTTATTGTTACGTCATTTATTTGCGCTGGCGTTTGTCCCAGCTAACGAAATGCCAGCATCATTTGACATCTTAAAAGCTGAGATGCCTCCCGAATCTATAGATGTAGTGAAGTGGTTTGAAGAAAACTACGTTCACGGGAGAATAAGAAGCCGAAATCGTGGACAAGTTATACGTTCTCCGCCTATGTTTCCACCCGCACTGTGGAGTGTCACAGATTCAATTGAGCTTGGCATTCCTTATACTCAGAATGCCGTAGAAGCCTGGCACAGGAGATGGGAGACATTGCTTGGCCGCAGCAGTCATGTTGGTCTTTTCAAAATTATACAAGAGCTTCAAAAAGAACAACAACGAGAGATTTAGAAGTCGAAAGTATTTTTCGCGGTCAGCCATATCCTACTCCGAAGAGAGCTGTACTCGACAGACAGAGAAGACTTATGGCAGTATTTAGAGACAGAGTAAATCGACTATTGATGAACTATCTTCGTGGTATTGCACATAATGTCCCATTTTGATTAAAAGTAATAAATATTTTATTGAATCGCAATTTATTGAACAATTTATTGAAAAATAAACTAAAAATATTAATAAAGCTAATAAAGCCAATGATAAAATTGTACACATACAGAATCAAAAACAAGAGCATTCCGCATATAACAGCACTTCCATAAAACATAATAGAAATAAATGGGATTCTGCTTTGTCGGGATAATAGATTGTAACCTGTCGGGAATACATGGCTTGTCGGGATTTTGGCCTGTCGGGATTGTGGCTGTCGTTGCTGTGTACTTTCATCACCTTAAATAATCCTTTCAACTAATAAATTATGCAACAAAGTGGACGACTCTAAACTTTTTTCCACCTTGTAAGAGGGTAGGTTGGCATAATGGCTGTTAATTTGCATTTGATTCCCTATTCGTTGTTAAATGCTCCTGGAAACAACGTTTTGTATCATCTAATTCACATCTATAAAAAAGCAACAAAATCAGTATGGATTTGCTATGTTTATTTGCATTTTTAGCCATACTAAGACTCCATTGCTATGCCATAGTTACAGTTTTGTGTATAATAATAAGCTTGGCAGAATTTCTTTCCTCCACCATTCAACAATAAGCACGAATCCACTACACATTAAAGCAATGGAACTACTTCCTATGAAGTAGCTGCAGGCGACAATTGAATGGATTCTGAAGCTTCTAAACAAACTTATTTTTTAAAAATAGATTATTAAGTTGCGAAAGAATGGAACTACTTATTGTTTTCACAATATGCATTTTTTGAGGTAGAAGGTTGAAATTCGGAATGTAGCTTACTATGGGCATGTGCGGCTTCACTATTTAGTTTGGTTTTGATTAGCCCACTGGGGTTGGAGTTTTGGGGGCAGAAATTAGAGGGGATCAAAAGGTCTATGCGTATTTATGCATATAAAGGAGTGATATTTGCTATGCAGATTCCTCTAAGCAAGATCAACATTATTGTGAAGTTTGGGCCAAATTGTCCCTATGGTGTCGGAATTGTGGGGGTGGCAGTTACTTGGTCTTTAGAACTATGACAACATATGGCATGGCATACATCATTTGATTGGAAATGATGAGGAACGAGAGAAGATAGAGCTCTTTTACACTTTCTAAATACTACATTCGAGAAAATCAGCTTTTTGATTTAAAAAATTGGGGAGGGGGGTTAAAAAGTGAGATAAAAGAGTAAAAATAAATGATCTTAGGGCTTCTGCTACTTTCCTATACATTCCTCAGGAGGATTAACTTCTTGTTAAAATTAGCAATTTGCCATCCAGTAAAAAAAAAAAATATCTGTATAGTAATTAGTAATCATTTCCCTAATTTATTATTTCATTTTATTAATTAATTTGGTAATCTTCATAAATTTTCTGGGCTGATGTCATGCATTGCAAGTGAAACGAGGGCAAGGCTGTTGAGTGATCTAATGGGCTCAGCAGTCGAGAATACATATATGTATTGGTGATGGAGTATGTATCTCAGTGCTTGATAATTTTAAATAAAATAAATATTCATGGATGCTTTCCTCATCTTATAAATTTTTTTGGATGAATAATTGTATAGAAAAGTTAAGTTTTTGTGCTTACCATATATACTCATGCATAAGCTGACTCGTACATAAGCCGAACCCTCGATTTTTGACTCCAAAAAGTGGAAAAATGACATGACTCGAGCATAAGCTGAGGCAAAAAAAGGAAAAAAAGCCAACAGTTGAGAGAAAAAAATCATTATACGAGGGTGAATCAAAAAGTAAGTTAAACTCTGAAGCAGTAAAAACAGATGTAAGTTAAGATTCCATACACTCATTCTGAAGAAACGTGCACCATTTATTTCACTTTTCTACATAATCACCCAACAATTGTAAACACTTGTCTGAACGTGAAATTAACTTTTCCATGCCGCTATGGTAATCTGCTCCAGCATCGTGAATAATCGAGTGCACACTCCTATATGAAACGCTAAGCGTTCTGGCGATTTCTTTAATTCTGATTTGTCGATTGTCCAGAATCATCTCATTAACATGGGCAATGCGCTCGGGAGTGTTGGACGTGGATGGTCTTCCTGCGCGGTATTCGTCTGTCAAATCTGAGCACCCATTTTCGAACCACTGGCACCACTGCAAATTTTTTTATGGATTTCAGTGCAATTTAAGCCTTTCGTCCACAAAAAACGGATTGTTCCATGAATCTTCAATTTGGAGTGTACATCCAGTTGCTGCGCCATGACAACAGTACTCTTGCGTACGCAGTAAACGCATGAACACTTTCATTATTTTTAGTTTTCATAATGATACAAATGCATATTCAAATCCCGAATACAAGATGGTGCAGATCTTGGTAAACTGTCATCATGTTCATACATAGCTGATATAATTACTATTATTACACATAGTAAATAATTTGCTTTTTACATTGGAAAAGTGGATGGAAAATTGAGGGAAAAGACGTGGAATAATGCACTTTATATTGTATATACTTGTACAATGTGCTGTAAAGTATATTAAATTTTATACGCTAGTGCTTGGCGATAATTTCGATGGTAGCCTATGTATCGATGTTCAAAAAGTTTGGGTATCAAAATGTTTCGATGTTCCAATTTGAATTCATTATCTATTGAACAACTGTTTAGGTCGAGGCCATCTATTGAACAACTGTAATCTCGAAGGCCTCAGTTTAGGTTAATGTATTGCAGTAAAGAACAAGTAAAAATGCACTGGTTTCGTTTGAAGCCATCTTCTCCCCCCCCCCCCCCCCCTTTCATATTTTTTCCAATATGGCTGCCACAGCCTTTTAGAGATTCTCATTATGCTGCAAAGAGTGAATAATTTTATCTTATCAGAAATTTATTTAAGCAGTGGAAGGATTAATAAATGAATTCTAAATGGAATTCATAATAATCCATAATATTTCCATACACCAGTTCAGTAACTTTTGAAACCGTACCTGGAGCAACAGCTTTTAAAGATGTATCCAGGTGAGGTGGTTTGTCCAGTCGTACCGCCAAAGCAACCAGGGCCTATCTTGAGGAAGTTAAAGGCAAATTAGGAATCCAATACTTGTCCAAAGTGTGCATGTTTTGCTGGGTTTTTTTTTTCCCACTTCTGCTGATAGCGGATTGCTACTGTCCATCGCTTCCAAGGTACGTTTGCGAGCAAACAAAGTGTTCTCCATACAGATTCGTTTGTTTCTTTGTTAGTTGAAATGTGTTCAAGAACATGTGGTAACTTTATTAAATGTATCTTTTTGTAGGATATCTCTATTTTTATTTTTATTTCTTTTTTTAATCTAGGTAGTATCAATAATTTTATTATTGTTTACCCTTTTTTTTTAATCCAGATAATACAATTGTCTGATATTTTTACTGAAAGAGCACAGTTTGAATGGATGTTAGAGATATTCTCTGAACTTCAGCGTACTCATCCACCTGAAGATGACATCATGAATTCATATTTGACTGTTGGGATTTGCAAAGCAGCTGCTGTTACTGGCATGGTAAAATAATTTATTAAATTAGCAAGTAAACTTAAATATGTCTTGCAGATTTTATCTGCTGTTTTACTTGACCTTTTTTATTCATTTCTGATAGCACATTTATTAGTCCCATTCTGTCATATTTAATAGATAGATTCTCTTTAAGAAATGATTCTTCATTGAGATGAAGAAGAGTGGTTGACCTAGGTTAGACAATCATCTAAGAGATACATTTTAATAAATTTATATTATGAGAATACAGTTAAGGACAGCAAATCCGGAATGCTCGGGACCAGAAACCTTCCAGATATGTTGTTTTCCAGATATATTTAACTCATGTGTATATATTTTATTAAATTATTAAAAATTTCTTTTAAAATAAAAGTTTTCACAATTATACAGTTAAAGTAAAAGAAATAAAAAACTCTTTCACCACAACAAAATTAAAGGAAAAATACGACCTGAACCTGGAAGCGCTTTTTGACAGCAAGGCTATCATCATTCAGCAGGGACCAAGGAGCACACTATTATCCACATACTTATTTTTTCCTTTTTCTGTTTTTTTTTTTGTCATATTGGTACACATATTGTTTACTTTTGTGCCTTTTTTCCAGAAATTTATTCATACAGTTAAAGTAATTATTGACGTCTGGATTTGAGGTCCTCAACTGTATATTTATTTTCTTGTTTTTAAAATGCAGGGGCTTAATGAGGAGTGGTGCAAAAATGACAAACCAATTTGTCATTGGTAAATTTCACTGAAAACATCTTTATAATGACAAACCATTCACCATTGATCATTTCACAATGATAGAGGGGTCTAGGAGAACAATCTATGGCATCATTTCAAGAATTTAGAAAGGAAAATCAGCAATATCAAGCAAAGGAAGTAGTCATTGAACTTGATAAATGAATTAGTTGGGGAAGTTCACAAGCATTGGAAAAAAAATAAGCTGGAAGTTCAAAATTTCACACGTTCACATTAAGGGAACATCAAATCACAATTAGAAAAAGGAAAAGTGCCCCTAAGTATGCTGGCAGCTGTGCTAGATTCAGTGTTGAATGGTATCATAAATGCAGGATGAATCAAAAGTCATTGGACCCCTATCTTGGATACCAATGTAGTTACGTAAATTCCAATACAGGGAATAAATAGGAACTTGAGGGTGCTCTATCTGATGGAGCACCTTTCATCATCTCAGATATGCAAATTAGGACACATCCAAATTCTATCTCGAAAACCGTAAGCGATACACAAAAAAATTCCAGTTGCACATTTGTTCAACAGCAAATTCCAAACAAAACAAAAGAAAATTCACCAAAATCCGATGAGCGGATCACCCACAATGCTCATTGCAAGCTCTGCAAATTGTTTCATGCCCATGCTCATCCTGTTCTGGAAAGTTCCACAGTTTACCATAAAGTCACCATCCTCACTGAATTTGAGAGAGAAAAAATTCTACAAGTGAAAAAATATATGAATATCCATGCAAAACCATTCAATGCAGTTCGTAAATTTACTAAGAAAAAAAAATTCATTAAGTTTATTTCAACATATGCAGTTTATAAATACCCAATTCTAATAAGTTGTAGTGGTTTAGCGGTAAGGCATTGGCTTTCATTTTGCAGATACAGGTTCAAATCTCGACTTTGTTCAATTATGATTTTTCTTTATTCTTCTTAAATTCATTTTAACATATATGGGAATGTGTAAATCATTTACTAAATCTTCTAATTTGTACATTATTTTTTTCATAAAATGCGTATATGAATTATTAAATTACTTAAGAGAATTTATATGAAAAGTTATTCTATGAGTTATAATAGTATATAATTAATTAAAAAATGTGAACTCAATTTTAATTGAAAGGAATAGAAATCAAAAAATAATAAAAACAATTGATAAATAAAGGTCACCCGATGTTGGGAAACACAAATAATGAAGTGGGAGTCTTATGCAGATCTGGTTGAAGCAGACGAAGCACAGATGAAAAGAAGGGCTTGTGAAGAAATGTTACGGTAATAAACATAGGAAGAAACAGTTTATTATTTTTTTTTTTTCTATTTCTTTCAATTAAAATGGAGTTCACATTTTATAATTAATTATATGAATTATTAAAGATTAATATATCATTCACGGTGATAAATGAGCATATAAAACAGTTTATTAATCTGCATTTAATTATTTTTATAAATTTTGTAACTTAAAGGATTATGTTTACCTTAAAGGCACACAAAAACTATATAATGCTTGCACTAAGCACATATAGATATTATTAAATACAGGAAGTCTCACCTGAAGTGAACCAATAGCCAACTTCTAAAATATAAATCTGACCGAGTACTTTCAATAGAAGAATTATTGTACTTTTATGTGATGGGTTTTTAAGTGTATTCCATTACCATAAATCGTCTATTTTCGAATATGGAAGTCAGCTTTGAAATGTGCAATAGAAACCCCATATTTTTAATGGTATTTTCAGATTGCACACAACATTTGAAAAACGTTTTATTCTTGGTGTTTTTTCAGTTGATCCAACCGTTAAGGAGATAGAGGCAGTTTAAAATCCAGCACCATTTCCACAAATACTGGTCACATGGAAGTGAAATAGTCAAACTTTCAAACAAAACATGTTTACTTTTTTTTTTTATATATATAGATGCACTGTTAAACTATTGTTTTTGTTTAAATTTGTTATTTTATTAGTTTATATTATTACTAGGTGGTATACCCGGCGTTGCTCGGTTTTGTTTGTGTGATGAAATTTGGATGGAGTTTCCCTTGCGCCATCTCTTGAGGAAACAAACAAACATAAACCAAGATATATATTATTTACCCCCACCCCCACCCTTTGATGACATGTAAACCTTACTCTGAATCTAATGAACACATTGTGCGAATATGAGCTCAATTGGATAAGTGGTTCAAAAGTTTTTAGAACATTTACAGACGCATCCTGAACCTGAATTTTTATATATAAAGATTACTATAAATAGAATAATATAATAATGATGTAACGACAATGGGGATAACCGATCAGAAAAACGACAGGCCAGAAACCCCAAATTGCCCCCCAACAGGCAAAAGCTCAAAACGAGGTTAACGACAAAAGATGTACAAAGAAAAGTAAGAAAATAGAAAAAAGGAAAACAACAAAGAACCAATATGCTTTTAATAAAGAAAATAAATAAACATGTAAACTGTCAGCTGCGGATAATTTATATTTTTAAAGTGATCAAAATCTGGATTAGTTTATTCACAGGGTTAATGCGTGCAGTATGTGAATTCCATTTGATAGCATGATTAATTGCGTAACCCCTGCGTGTTTTTTTAAAAGAATGAAAATTAAAATCTAGTAGTAATTCGAGCACTGTGATTCTGTGATAGAAAACACTGATTAAGACATTAAACAAACAGCTACTAACACTGTTAAAATCTGCAAGATTATTTGCTGACGAACTAAAATGTTTTAAATGATGAATTAAAAAAGTATTAAGGCTAAAACATTTGCATCGAATTTTGTGCAAAATTTGAAGGTTGCTGCCAAACCAAATCACGAAATCACAATGATGTTTAATGGTGATAGTCAGGTGAAGATGAGAGACTAACAATCTTTTGACCTTTTCATTAGCATTACACGCTCTTATCAGACTGCCGTTCCTCAAGTTAGATCCGATCAGAGCAGGATTAGAGCATGCGCTCTTGACCCTGCTCGGCCGATGAGATACAGGCGGAGATGCCTGGCTTCCATTGCACAAAATCATTCTTCTTACTATTGTCCTAAGATACCATGCAGTTATGAGCTACGGTGTTAGAAAGCACATCAACGTAAGTGGGTTGCACATTTAACGAACACGAGTTATCATTTGGCTCTAGAGCACCGATGATTTTATCAATCTTCCTGTTAATCTCTCTATTTTTGTCTTGTAATTTTGTAGCCAATAAAATAAATTCTTTGACCATATTGATTAATTTACGTATAGCAACAATAATTTGACCAAAATTGTACTTATCTGGTTTTACGGAGGCGCACAAAGAAAAGAAGCTTTGCTCGTGGGCATCCTGATAACTTCTGTACTGTTGCTGTTATCTCCAATAACGCTGTATATCTTCTGTACTGTTGCTGGAATAACGCTGTATTGCCTTGACACACTGAACATTGTCTTTTACCACATCAACACATTTGGCATCAAAAAGGGCGTGGTAATGTCCCGTGCAAGCGACATACAATTGCCTACCGTGAATTGAATTGTTACATGTGGGACAAAAACAGTGGTTCCCTGCCTACCTTTTTTCATGTCTTTTGCCGTGGATGGAGAGTGAGGTGTGTACCCAACGGTCACTCGGCATCACCTGGCAGATAATAATAAAATTACTATTAATTTATGAATAATTTCTGTTTATTCCTTTTCTTTATATCCAATCATACCACATTTCTCTGGCTCTGTCTCCTAAATAGTTGGATCAATTGAAAAAACACCAAGAATAAAACATTTCTCAAATGTTGTGTAAAATCTGAAAATAAGATTAAAAATGGGGCTTTCCATTGCACATTTCAAAATTGACTTTCATATTTGAAAATTACGTGAGTATTTTTGGAAATGGAATAAAAGTACAATAATTCTTCCATTGAAAGTACTGTGTTAGATTTTTATTTTAGAAGTTTGCTTTTATTTATTGGTTCACTTAGGTGAGACACCCTGTATATTGGACCATTTTGGCATCTGTTGTTCATCAATAATTTAGAAAAGCACCCTTCATTGAACATTTTTAACTTATACATTTGTGACAAATTACAATTTCCTATTTTCTAGAAGCATAACTTTGTTATGAATGAAATTAACTATTGCCTCTGTCTTTACCTACACGGGGTTTATAATAACTTTTTTTGTGGTCTTTAAAAAAATGAAATAAATATAATTTATAACAATTGTTCATTTATGAAAAAATAACAATCTTTCAAGTAGTAAATTGGAAAAATTAGATTATAATTACAGATTATATTAAATACTGCTATACAAGTTAAAATGAATGTACAAGGAAGAAAGATGAAACAAATGTACTATGAGCCAGATACTATGGATGGACTTCAAACAATGACACACAGGGAAACCATTTATTCACATAGAAATTTTAATACGATGAATACACATTTTGTCAGCCACGCTACCTTCTTCAGCATTTAAAGGGGAAAGCTATGATCAGAGTAGGTAAGCTAATCTGATGGAGAGTGAGTACATTACAAAGCTTATATAGAGGACAATAACCAATTAAGTAATTATATAATTGTCAAAGACTTATGAAAGGACTAATGGACAATAGCTAGAGGTTCTTCCAATAATAACATTATATAAGATGACTCTATTAGGGAGATGGCTGGAAAAGCTGGTCCCTATTGGTTTTCCGTTGGTGGTCTTCTATTGGTGCGGTTCATAGGAAGTTTTATCATTCCAGCCACGGTCTTCAGATGGGTTAGGTCGAGAGGGCCTTCATCACTATTTAGAAGTTTGTTCGGCTCTTCACAGCTAATCGCGTAGCTCTCTAGCAAGTTCAACAACCTTGGGTCTCTCGTGCTGTGGAGGATTTTGAAGTCATCGGGACGGTAATCATGCTTTTGGTCTAGGATGTGGTCAGCAAATCTCGATATCCCAAACTTCCCATTCCTGATGCACACCAAGTGTTCTTTAATCCTCGTGCTTATGGCTCTCCGAGATTGTCTGTAGTATAACGTGTCACATTTCGCACACGGCAGTCGGTACACTCCCAGTCTTAGCTCTGTCGGAATCACATCTTTGGGGTTGCCCAGTCTTCTTCTTAAGGTATCCGTGCTTTTATATGTTGTTTCCAGTCCAAATTCCTGGCAATCTTTTCCATTCCCTTGTTTAGTATTTTGTTGTATGGTAAAATAAGTCGTCCTTTAGCTTCTTTCTTATTTTGCAAGGTCGTGGTCTCTTTAACAAACAATTTTCTCCCTACCTTCGTATTAATGTTGTCAATCATGTTTGCCTGGAAACCATTTTGTATGGCGAAATTCTTGATGTTGCTAATTTCTGTTTTCTTGTTGTTGGCGCTCAGGGGGATGGTATACGCCCTATACAGCATATGTTTGAAGGCTGCCAGCTTGTGTTGTTGGCAGTGGTTAGAGTCTTTCCTGATGTAGTTGGCAATAAAGTTCTTCTTACGGTAAATGTTGAAGTCCAGTTTTTGGTCTTTCCTGGATATCTTCCAAGTCAAGGAAGGGGATGCTGCTGTTGACTTCTCTTTCCGTGGTGAAGTTGATGTTGGGGCATAGGTTGTTCAGATTATTTTGGAGTTTCTGGATCTCTTTTGAGGGAACTATGGCGAAGAGTATTTCTTTTGTCCATTCGTCCTTTTATAAGTCTTTGACAATTATATAATTACAGTGTTCTCCCCAGAAAATGTTATCAGCTGGGTGGAAAGATAAAATAGCCGGGCGGACAAAAATTAAAAACAAATGAAATACTATGCAGTGGTGTGCAGTTTTTCGTATATTCAGCCGGGCGGCGCGCCCGTTGAAAAGGGCCTGGGGAGAACCCTGAATTACCTAATTGGCTATTGTCCTCTATATAAGCTTGGTAATGTACTCACTCTCCATCAGATTAGCTTACCTACTCTGATCATAGCTTTCCCCTTTAGATGCTGAAGAAGGCAGCGTGGCTGCCGAAATGCGTATTCATCGTATTAAAATTTCTATGTGGATAAGTGGTTTCCCTGTGTCTCATTGTTTGAAGAAAGAAGAAAAAATAATTTGATGAAGACTGGATTTGAACTCCTATCGGCAAATGAAAGCCCAACACCTTATCTCTAGAACACTACGACTTAGAATCCTATTCTACAATTAGGATATTTATAAACTGCACACATTGGTGATAAACTTTATGAATTTTTCCTCTGAAGATTTTTTTAGAAGTATATTAGATGGCTTTGCAGGGGCATTTAATTGGGTGAAAATTATCATAGAATTTTTTTTTTTATCAAATTCAGTGAGTCAGAGTACATGGAATCTCCTTATAAGATGTTTCGAAGAGAAATTAGATTAATTTATTATCTAGTTTAAATGTACTGTTTAAACAAAGTTTGACAGGATAAAAACTGTTGTTTTGGCTTAATATGCATTTCTTATTCGATACTCTAACAAAACCAAGTGGCACAGGGAAGAGATTGATATATAAAAATATCATGAACAGTAGAACTTTGAATTTACAAATCTCAAAGGACCAATAATACACTGCTTATTGGTTATCCAATAAGGAGTTATCCGACCTTATCCAAATTTAGTGTGGGGGGGGGGGGTTCGTCTACCTCCGACTAGTAAACAATTAGATGCATGCTCACGGGACATGGCCATTTGGGTTGATACAGAGTGTCCGGGTGGCTGTATAGGCTCATCAGCTGACACCTGTGCGAGACGTTCCATGCAGTAGCCTCGTGAACGTACAGTACTGTAATCCGCACAACAGTCTCAATGACGTGACGACGGCAACGACAACCGTTCACGCAATTAACGGACTTTGAACAAGGTCGGATTATTGGCCTCTCCGAGACTGGATGGTCAACCAGACGGATTGCTGTCCGTGTGTCGCAGGACGCACGGACGGTAGGCCGATGTTGGAGGCAATGGCAAGAGGAAGGCACACATGCCAGAAGACCAGGCTCTGGGGCCCGGAGAAGCACGTCAGCTTGTACCGATAGGCAGATACTGTGAACAGCGCTAGCGGACAGAACCATCACTCTGCGGCAACTGTGCAACAACATCACTATTCCTGGTACTGCTCCAGTGTCAATAGCGACAATAGCATGCCGGTTACATGCTGCGACAATGTCTGCCAGGCGTCCATTGTTGTGTCTTCCTTTGACACCTGAGCACTGCGCGATACGACTGCAATGGTGTCATAAGCAAGTGGGCTGGCGAATGGAATGGCACATGGTGGTCTTCAGCGACGAATCCCGCTTTTGTTTGGACACCGACGACAGATGTGGACGGGTATGGCGCAGACCATTGGAACGTGCCAATGAACAATACATCCGGTATCGCCATCGTGGACCAACACCCAGGATCATGGTCTGGGATGCCATTGGCTATGATACCAGAACGCCTTTAGTCACCATCCAAGGCACCCTGACAGCAGCACAGTACAGCACAGAGATTCTATAGCCCGTATTACTGCCCTTTCTGCACACCATATCCAGCGCAGTCTTTCAGCAGGATAACGCCAGACTGCACACAGCAAACATGAGCATGGTATGTCTGCATGATGTCAACTGCCTGCCATGGCCCACGAGGTCCCCAGACCTATTGCCAATTGAGCACGTGTGGGACATGATGGGACGTCGTTTACGATCACCCCACAATCTCCATGAACGACACAGCAGGTTCACCAATCCTGGGCAGACATACCCCAAGATGACATTCGCCACCTGTATGATCACCTACACCTGTGGCTGAACAATGCATCACCGCTAGGTGATGCGACAACCTACTGATGTCGCTTTCCGTTGGGACACCCTGTACAAACGAGTGCACGTCTTGGCTCATAACGTAATAAAGGTGTGTTCAGATGTATCTCTTGCTGTATACTTACTTTTGGCTCATTCAGATAACTCCTTGTGGGTGAGGCAATTTCATTGCAAAGCAGTGTATTTATTCGTTAAATCCAAACTTGGTCAAAAATAACCAATATAAATATAAATATCCTGTAATAAAATTTTAACATTATCAGTTATATTACACATGAACAATTTGCACAATGAGGGGTCTTTTTTAATACACATGATAGCTTATTAATTTGATTTTTGAAAATAATTTAAAATTGTTATTTGACGTAAATTTATGTTTAACTGATTATGTATTCATTTGAAAGTTCCAAAAAAAATTTTCCCAAAATTTTATCAGGAACATTTTCCGTTGCATAAATTTATTCAGCACTTCTGAAGAATTGGTAATATCTAAAGATATTGCTTTTAATGGAATATCGTCCTCCTTGTTGTCATTGTCATCTTCATTCTCTTCTTCGCTGCCATCTTTGACAAGATCGCAAATTTCATCATCATCTAACATAGGAAAAGTTAAAACATTTGTATCGATATTAACATACTCCGAGAATTTGTTATGAAAATTCGTCATGATCTTGATCTTCGGGGTGGACTCCAAATAGTTGATATTCAGTTTCACTTTGGATATTCCTTTCTCTTCAGAAGGAAGAATATGAGAGAAGGACAAGACACAAAAACCCTGGACTACAATAAATAATAGTTATTAATTAAAAATAAAGAATAAATAAACAATAATTAAAAATTTCATAACGTCCATTTTACAATCTTCTTAGTCGTTAGTTCGTTTACCGAACGTCGTGACTCATTCATAGTGAACGAGTGTTCATGAGGCAAGTCTATTATGCAGTAGGGGCCTCTCTCCTTTCTGCATTGATGAAATGATGATAATGAAAAGGGACAAACACAAATATCCATGCCCTCGGCGGGATTCGAACCCGCGACTCGCTGGTTTCGAGAGCAGTGAGACCTGCGCCTTAACGCTCTCGGCCACCGAGCCGGCTAATTCTGGTTCGGTTAATTCCGGTTCGGCTAATTCCGGCTAATAAACTAATAATACCTGCACCTTAACGCTCTCGGCCACCGAGCCGGCTAATTCTGGTTCGGCTAATTCCGGCTAATAAACTAATAATATACAATTGGTTTATTATTCTTTAGATATATAATCGATTTTCATCCTTTCGGACATCATCAGTATTTTTCAGTTGAGATGTTTAAATGTCTTACAATGGTATTCTTTTTTAAATTTTGAACAATGTTTCTTCTATTCATTGTTTTTTGGTTATATTGTTGTCATTATTATTAGTATTTATCTTATATATTGTAGTTTTATTAATATAAAATATAGTATTATCTTATTTTATGAATATATGTTTAATTACATAGTTCTTGTATTCTTTTGTTTTTGTTTAATAGTTCTTTTATTTTCTCCTCCTTCAGTATTTGGTTGAATAATAAATTACTATCTAATAATTCGGCATTATTTAAAATTTCTTGTGGATAAAATTTATTTACCATAAAAATAATAAAATTTTCGATGATTATTATTTCTCTCTTATTATTAATTTTGTAGACTAGTTTGCATGTTTCTTCGTAATTCCCGGTTTTATGTTTGCTTAATAAAATGTGTTCTGCATATTTGGAGTTTTTTAGTGCATTTTTTATATA
>JAHWFO010020901.1:517098-537404 GCA_023313115.1 Rhysida immarginata
TATATAAAAAATGCACTAAAAAACTCCAAATATGCAGAACACATTTTATTAAGCAAACATAAAACCGGGAATTACGAAGAAACATGCAAACTAGTCTACAAAATTAATAATAAGAGAGAAATAATAATCATCGAAAATTTTATTATTTTTATGGTAAATAAATTTTATCCACAAGAAATTTTAAATAATGCCGAATTATTAGATAGTAATTTATTATTCAACCAAATACTGAAGGAGGAGAAAATAAAAGAACTATTAAACAAAAACAAAAGAATACAAGAACTATGTAATTAAACATATATTCATAAAATAAGATAATACTATATTTTATATTAATAAAACTACAATATATAAGATAAATACTAATAATAATGACAACAATATAACCAAAAAACAATGAATAGAAGAAACATTGTTCAAAATTTAAAAAAGAATACCATTGTAAGACATTTAAACATCTCAACTGAAAAATACTGATGATGTCCGAAAGGATGAAAATCGATTATATATCTAAAGAATAATAAACCAATTGTATTGTAAAATGGACATTATGAAATTATAACTATATACACTATACAATACAACGTGTGTAAAATAATGAATAATTAAAAAATAATTAATAAATAATAAATTAAATCAAAATATTCTTTTTGCTTTTAGAGAATTATCCTTTTTGCTTTGATAAAAGATAGTCTCTATCCGAAACATCAGCTTTTTATTTTTATTTTATTTATTATTTATTAATTATTTTTTAATTATTATTTATTATTTATTTATTTTCTATTTTTAATTAATAACTATTATTTCTCTTCAAAAGTGAACCTGTTTTCTTGAAACAATTAGCAATTATTTCTGGAGCTAGATGTTTTTCAAACAGCACATACACTGTCATATCACTGAATTATGACCACCTGCTTAGTAATGGCAGTAGCCACCCTTCGCAGCTATAACTGCTGCTAGGCGTCGTGCATGGAAGTGCACGGTATGTGTCCGATAGTATGGCAGTCCATTCCGCTTGAAGCGCTGTCCACAGAGCTTCGAGAGTCATAGGTGGAGGGTCCAGCTGCCATACATCAAGGCGATCAAGGTGCTCCCACAGATGTTCGATTGGATTGATGTCCGGCAAATTAGTGGGCCAAGGGAGCACTCGAAAGTCAGTAGAGTCTTCCTCAAATCATTCCAGAAGGAGATGTGCCTTGTGACAGGATGCATTGTCCTGCTGGAACACACCATCACATTGGGGGCACATCGTGAGCATGTACAAGTGCACCTGGTCCGCTACAATTGACCTCATTCAAATTGCCCTCTAGACGAATTTGTGGACCTAACTGCTCCCAACAGAAGATCCCCCACACAGACACACAACATCTACCAGCCTGTTTCCGGCCCACAATAGCCTCCTGCAGTCTCTTTTCATGGCGTTCACGACGCACTGGCCATCGCCCGTCAATCTTATGGAGCAAAACCCTTGACTTGTCGGAGAAGGCGACCTTAGCCCACTCGTCTGTGGTCCAATGGCGGTGCTCACGTGCAAAGTCTAGGTGTCGTTGAAGATGACCCCTGGTCAACATGGGTGCAGCAAGCATGCATCGACTGTTCAGGCCCATCTGTAGCAGGGTGCGTTCAACGGTAATGTCAGATACACGTCTGTTGGCACCACTGTTGAATCTGGTGGGCCAGCTGATGGACTGTGGCTCTCCTGTCACCTTTTACGAGTCGTCGTAGGTGCTGCCTACCCCGTTGGTCGATGGCTCGTGGCCCTTTACATTGATGGCGTTGGGATGCGATTTCTGTCCCTGCTGTCCACTCTTTGTACACCTTCACTACAGCGGACCGAGTATAGTTCATAAATCGTGCTGTTTCGGAGATGGTGCCACCTTTGCTGCGATAGCCTATTATCATCCCTTTTTGGATGTCCATTAAATCCAGACGTTTACCCATCTTGAGGCTCGTGCACCTGCCGTTTGATGCACCAGCTTTAACGCTTTCTCAGCCTCTTATGCAAATTTTGCAATGTGTAATCGTTGTTGGGGCGAACCATGTGTGTGCCTTGAAGGGGTGCTGGTCATAATTCATTGATATGACAGTGTATGTTTGTGTTTGCATCAGAAAGATTAAATTTTGAGGGTGTTTTGCCCTCTTCCATTGCTCGTAAGATGGTTCAAATAAGAATTTTACTTTTATAAAATCTGAATTCTCTAATAAAAATACTTCTTAAGAATTCAAGTGGAATTAAAAGGGGAAATTCAGAATTGCTTGAAGGATTTGCTCTAGAACCAAAAATCTATGAGTCAATTTGACTCTCCAGCTTTAAACCTGCAGGTCAAATTTCATAAGATGTGATTCACATTTTAGGTTTTTTTAACTTCTATATTTTACATGCATCCACAATCTTTATAGTTCATTAGAAATTTAAACAAGTCAACATGTGATAAAATGAAGTGAATTTAAAACTGATGAGAAGGATCTGCCCGTTGATATTCAAAAATTCACGAGTCAATTTTTAGCAAAAATACCCATTTGACACGTAAATTGCAAGTAAGCGCGAACCCTGACTTCATAAAATACGAGTTTGTAAAATCGATGTTCTTCTGTAATAAAATCATTATAAAATGCAGTAATTTAATTCTGATAAATCAATAAATAATTTCATAGATCTTTAAATTCTTCTTCTAATTTAAAATTAGATACAGAATGTAATTTTAATGAACTGGATTTACTTTTCTGTTTTCACACAAGGATATGGCAATGGCAGAACGCTACAAGCGGATTTTAGAATCTAGTCTGAAGAGTTCTCACTTGCCCAGTCGCATCTGTGCCCTTCATGGTCTTCTGTATTTGTTGGAACAAGGATCATCAGAAGAGTCATTGTTGCTTTTGTCACTTGCAATGGATTATTTGCAGAAACATTTAGAAAATAATTATATGTGAGTATAAAATATTGAAATCTTTTATCCTTTAAAAAACAATTATTTTCCATGGGTAAAATAGACTATAAAAGTTATGTCACAGAAAAAGCGTCACTTCTCAGACATATTACCAACATCATATCCTTCTGCCGTTGATTTTTTTTTTTTTATTTCATCAAATGAATTTTCTATCCGCCGATTTTTTAATATATCGAGGAGAAAAATATGAAATATGATAGCAGATAGAAATTTTGAAATTTTTATACAGAAATTTATTCAAACTGTTATTTCATGCGGACGAACTATAACTGCTTCACTCATGATGTCACTCTCAACTAAACTTGAGACAGGGTATAGGAAGTTATTTTGTTAATGTTTCTCAGGTAATTAAAAAGAATGAGTAAAGATTAACAGGTTTAAATAATTAGATATTTGTAAAAATGATTTATCAGCAAACTGTTTTCATGAAACTGTTTTTCTGAATTTATTAAAAACCAGTAGTAAAACAAAGGTATTTGAAAATTAGAGTGTCCACCTGGCTATTTGTGAAAAGTGGATATCATTTTTCATGTTCACCTACTTAGAATTCAAAGTTCATACATTGTGTATTTTTTTTTCCAGTTGCTTATATCCTTCATATTGTCTAGAATTAGCTACTTTTTGTGTGGGTAGTGAATTTGGAGGGATTGGATAAATATTTTAATAATATCTTAGTTAAGTGGTACTTTAATTTCACGTTTTATGTTTATTTTTAAAATACAGTGGAACCTCACTTCTGCAGACACCTTTGGGACTACTTGACCACCCTGTGAAGTGAGGTTTCTTGTTAAATGACATTTTCACGACAAAAATGTTTATTGCAGGACAATTGTAAGAAACAAAGATTTATTGATTTACTTTACTGATTTTATTCTTTACTTATTGTTTATATGTATATAAACAGTAACGTTTTTTTGTTTTTTTTTTCGTTTTGTTTTTATTTTTTTTATTTAAGTAGTCTGTAATTTTAGATTGCTTAATATGATCCGGTTTATAAGTTGCTAAACTTTCCTCAAGAGTGCATAATGCACTCTAATATTTTGTCATCACCCTGGTCCAAAGCAAATGTTTTAAAGTGAAATGTCCACTTCAGTGCTTAGGAATAAGAAGAGATGACAGTTTAGGGACTGACTTTTTGCAACTATCTTCCAGGTTTTTGAAAAGGCTCTTCTTCTGGGTCTTCAGCTGGGGTTGCGAACTTCTCATCCTGGCTTCAGTGATTCTGTAGCAGGACAATCGGTGGCGATATTTTGTATTCATGAAAGTTAAGAGATACCCTAAATAACCCTTTGGTTTTTTTAACGGGTGAATTACCTTTTCACGATGATCTATTTTCTTGAGAAAACGACTCCTCTTATACAGGGATAGAAAATATTTTTTTAAAAATTCAGTAACAGTCATTTTGTTTCACTTTGAATAATACTGCTTCTGATAAGTAATTTTTTACTTAATTAAAGGTAATCTTTCTTTTTAAATATATTAAAAAGTATTATAATATTTTTGATTTAGAATGTATGATTTCAATCCATTTTTAAAAAATCATTAAGATACTAAAGCTGAATTTGAAAATAGTCAAAATTTATGGAGAAGTCTTTTCTAAATAATGCAAAAATAATTTTTTAATATCTTCATTTGTTTTGTTTTTTTTAAACTGTTGTTTATATAACTGAATATGCCATATTTTTACTTTCTTTTGGAAAAATGTAATTCGATTTAAAAATGTCACACACTTTTGGCAAAGGTTCATGATTTTCACCGAAAGTCACTCAAATGGGGGGATTTACAGTTTCGTGCACACTTTTGGCAAACGTTCATGATTTTCACTGAAAGTCACCCAAATGGGTGGATTTACAGTTTCGAATTCGATTTCATGCCTAAAATTTCTGCGTACACTTTAGTTTTTTCTTTTGTAAGTATAAGGAAACTTTAGGTATATGAATATCTAGAAAATCCCACAATAGGAATTGGAGCTTGACCTTTCCCTCTCTTTTTGTTAAAACCAGTGACGTGGCACTATTTAATTTCTTGTTATTCACAAAGAGAACATTTTCTAATGACATCATCAAGAATCGATCTCTTCAGCAGTGCTTTTAATTTTTGTTAAATTGTTATATTTTAGGGTGAATCGTATATGAAAACATGAAGGCAAGTTTTGTTAATATTGTATGAAATTTAATAGTAATCACTCTTTCATTGTCCCGATCCCGTAGATCCATGCAAAAGAACGGTCTTATGCCTAGGACCTACTCTTTAGTCTCTACCTTAGCTTTAATGGACTGGTTTACAAGCTTTAGGTGGTTGTTAATACCGTTGATCATAACATTCTCCTCCTGCCATTGAGATTCTCCTTTTAATTCCTGTGCCACCAAATGGTCAGTGATTGTGATTTCTGACCCATTGTCTAACATCATTATTATATTGTCTCTGCTATCCTAGCTTTAATCCTATAGAGACCCTTACTAACTTTCTTCACCTCAACCAGATTTGCCTCATTACTCATAGATTGCAATTGTTCTCAGCTTAAATTTTGAGACTTGCATTCGTGAGCATAGTGTCCTCTTTTATGACATCAGTGGCATTCTATAACCCGTTTTATAGGGTCCCCTTCCTTCGCTTTCCCCGTCCAGGCCATGCTTGGTTAGTTCCACAATTGCCCGATCCTGTTTTCTACTCTCCTCATCCCTGGTTCTCATTTCAATCTGCTTTTATTGGTAATTATTTTTTCTCTAAGTTCTAGTTGTTTTATCGTTCTGGGGCCTGGCTGTTCTATGGCATTACACGTTATCCCATTACTCCCTTCTTGTAAGTCTTCTGATTCATTAACAACTTTTAGTGCATCTTGATGTGTTTTAGGTGATCTATAGGCTAAAAAGGTCTTGTGGCATGGAAGCAGGGTATCCATAATGCGATCCAGCAGGAATTATACTGTTTGAGTGGCTAGCTCAGGTTTCTTTTCAATGACATCATCCCATAGTCTTTCTAAACGACAAGCAAATTCATCTACTGATTAGCATTTTGCCTGGGTGGCATTAAAAGATACCCTCTGAGCATCTTTATTGGTTTTCTTCTGCTCTATAACCCTTCGCACTTTTCGCACAATTTATCATATTTCTGGATTTCATAAAATTTGAATTCACTTAGCTTCCTAGCAGATATTCCCTTTAGTTTTGCTTTTAATATCCCCATCTTGATTCCCTCTTTCCAGTTGGCCACTAAGGCCGCACTATCGATCATCGACAGGAAAGATTAATATCGACGCACCCCTTGTCCCCCGTGAATGACGGAATCATGTGATTGTATCCAGCTACAGCTGGCTTCTTCCTCCCCACTCGTTCCCAGGCCCATTGTTTGGCCTCTGTTTCATTCATCCTAGTCCCTGTTTGGGTGCCAATGTTGTATGAAAACATGAAGGCAAGTTTTTTTAATATAATATGAATTTTAATAGTAATAAAATTGGAAGATGTACAGGTGATTATCAAGGAATACAAACAAGGAATTTGAGATCAAATTTCCTGTCACTGCACAACGTGGTTTGCTTTCTAACAAACACCCCAGGCCAGTGGCGGATCTAGAACTTGGTCAAGGGGGGAGCCAAGGGGCGGGGGGGCCCCGCTAATCAGCTGGTTTGGCTAATATGTTATAAGTTATTTCAAATAACCCCCCTCTCTTCCCCAGGGAATTGATGATCCTGGAGTCTTTCCTATACTGAAGTTTGTAAATGTAAATTTGTAAAATTATTGCAGTATTAAAATTCTTTACAATTTATCTAACTGGTATATGTTTAGGACCAATGGGGGGGGGGGGGGCTATAGCCCCTGTAGCCACCCCCTTAAATCCACCACTGCCCCTGGCCTACTTCTCCAGTTAGTCTTAGGCCCGAATCACAGCTCGGTATAAACTGTGGCTTAAGCCACAATCGTAGCTTCGCGAAGCCGCTTGCCTGTAAGCCAATCACAGTTGGCCATAAACACGACTCCAGAGGATGAATGGACTCGCCGAATGTAAGCCATGAACGAGCTGGCTTAGCGAGTAGAGTCCAATTAGGAGAGTCCATATCGAAGCAATCAAAATGGCAGACTCGCATCGCACACTTTCATCTTTGCTTCGAGTAATTAACATAAAACAGGATGAATATTATGAATGATGCTGATCATAAAATGATTGGGGGAGGCCGTGGCCAGGTGGGCTTCCACTGAACACAACTTCAGGGAAGTTAAGCGACATCAGGCACGGCTAGTCACTGTGTGATAGAATTATCACTTGTTTTAAGAAATAGTTATTGTTGTGCGTATGGCCTACCTTTTTCCATGTTGTTGTGTGAAGGACTCGATCAAAAAACGTAGCCTTCAATAATAAATCCTTGGTCTAAGGTGTATTTAGTGTTATTTCTTTAAAATATTGAAAAAATTGTTTTATTCCTACTCTTTATTATTCTTGTGTTCTATTGCCTGACTCAACTTTGTGCCCCTTGTTCATCGTCACTTGCTTCGCCAGTGTTGTTCTTCTGGTCATTGCCGTGATTGTTTTGATTAGTTCCGTCTGCACTCGCCAGTTAGCGTTTGAAGAGCCCCGACCGAATAGAGAGCGACCGTGTTGAAGAGCCAATCAAACTGGCCCTTTTTTCTCTGCACGAGATTCAACCGGTGCTAGAATCCTCAGTAATCAAATAAATGAGGAGGCCTGGACTTTTTCTTCACGGGCAGACAGCAACAACACCATGCTGATGGACGATTGATTGTGATGGAGTACCTGACGACCTGCCCCGCTGTTGGAGGAAGCCTTTCCCCGGAAGATGTCAACGCTATTGCGGCAGAGGAGATAGATGCCATCGACAGCCCCGTCGTTCTTTTCGTAGGCCTAGTTTTGGTCTGGTGCTAGCCTACGAAGCTCTCTGCTGCATTCGCCGTCATTGTTCGTTCGTTTGCGGCAGGTATGTTTCCCTTCCGTGCCTGCTAGTGATCGTCGTGTCTCCGTGGATTGGACTTCGCCTTCAAGATACATTTTGTCTACGTGTTTTATGGCTTGTGCACGCTTTGACTTCGGACTTGAGTGCGGCGTTGTGCCTCTTCAGTGGTGGACTGGTGACCCGTCAAAATTTATTTCTTCTGTCAGGTGATGCGAACTCTATCATTTGTTTATAGTTATTATTTATTCATTTGGCTACGCCTTTTAAAACCTGTATTTTATATCCAATTTTGTATAATGTTTTCGTGTAGCTCATTTTGCATGCTATGGTAGCTGAGGCGGGAGGCTTATTTTGTATTTGTTCATGGAGAGTATGGCTGCCACTGTTTGTACTGTATTTTGTTAGCCTCATTTGTTTGTTTCTGTAGCTGCCATAGCATTACTTGTCTTTCATTCTTTGTTTTAACGTATTTGTCTGATTTGTAGGCACGCATATGAATCCTGTGGTGGGAGGCTCTCTGTATTTAAGCAGGTATTGGCTTACATTATGTTTTTGGGAGACCTTCATTTGGTAACGTGTATTTTCGTTTCGGCATTTGTGTGAGGCAGGCGAGTTGTTACTCGTTGCGTTCTTGTTTACATTGAGTCATTTGGGACTCAATGGGAATCCGTGTTGATTCCAAGTGGGCATAGGAAGTTGTCCAGGGAGCGCAGCGTAGTATTTATTTCACTTTATTGTGTGTTGGGTGACTTGTTCACCAGGCTGCCTCCGTGCTGTTGGTGTTTGTAAGCCTTTGTTATTTGAAACTGTTTGGTTAAGCCTCATTTAGTATTGTTTGTTTAGAATTCATATGCGTTGCACTAGTATTTATTGTATTGCTCTCTTTATTTGAATGCTTGTTTATTTTTGTAGGTCATGACTATTCCGTTGGTGGGTGGCTCCTGTGTTTTGTGTGGTAACATCGCTTTTTGGCCCTTGTTACCTTTGTGGATCTCATGTAAGTTTGCCTTGAGATTTTGCCAACCTGTTGGTTGTAGACGTTTCTGATGGTTCAATTGTTGCTGTCAAATTGTGGGAGTTGGTTTCACCTACTTTGTGTGGGTTTTGTTTAGACCTTTTGGTGGTCTTCTTTGTTTTTCCCTAGTTTCAATTTGACACTGAACTTGGAGTTGGGATCTTTTGTATCCAGTCAATTCCCTTGTGTGTGTTTCAGAAACGTAACACATTTCTTTTAGTGTGTTTGTGGAAGGACTTTCAGTGTCCTCATTTTCTTGTCCTCATTTTTGGGTAGGACTCTGTTTTGGGTTGTGTGAGCCTCTTTGGATTGTGTTTTTTGTGGAATGTCATGACCTGGGTTTTAAGTGTAAGTATTTAGTTTTTTTTAGACTATTGATTTTACTTTTGTAACTTATATTGGAAGCCATTTTTGTTATGTGATTGTATTTTTAATATTGAACTTTGAACTCAAGGGTTTCAGTGTTCCTCCCTTCTAAGGAACACACAGCACTTCCTGTGCTCAGTTGTATAAAGAATTAATTTCATGTCTTTTGTATTTATCTTATTATTTTAATAAAGATCTCATTCTTTATGCTCATGTTTGACTCTCACTTTCTCTAGTGTGACTCCCACCCCTTGGGGGGGTCACTAATTCTATCACAACTGGATGGCAACCATCAGTGAAAAACAATCTTCACCACCCCCCCCCCATATCATAATATAGTACTTCAATTTATTTATCTACAGATTTAATATACAAATTATTAATTAATTAAGGAAAAATAGTTTTTAAGTCTGTTAAAATTTCGATTTCCTACGCAGAAAAGCATCAAAAACAACTTTTTTTTTAAAAAAAATTTATATTCCTCCGTGAAGGTAACATTAATATTATTAATATTAAATAATTGGCACTCCAGTAGGAGTAAAATCTTAAAAAACATTTATAATGGTGACGTCATTCGTTCGATGTTAGGGGGATTCAGTCCATTAAAACTACTGTAGATCAATAAAATATTGTTTCATATGCCGTTTAAAGTGGATACAGAGGTTGTTGACACAGTCAAATACAGTAGAGCGTATAGTATAGGGTAACTTGTACCATATTACAATGGCATTGTAGTGGAAACGTTTTGTCATAAAACCTGATGTCTTTTCTGGGACCACAAAGAGAAATCTCCTGGTTAATCTAACTTTTTACTCCGAGTTGAATCAAATCTTAATAAACACTGCTGGATGTTTATCATTCCGTATAGCTTCAGCCACTTCAGAAATCAAGGCTACTTTGCTTATAGTCATGATGGTCGGCAGTTTATACTTCAAACAAATGTCAGACACCGAATCTAGCTTGTTTAGTTTAAAGGCCATCCAGATTATTTTATTGTAAGCTGTCTTCAGCCTTTTCTGATTAGCGCTGGTGGTCGAAGGCCAAAAAATTGCTCCATATGCTATTCTCGGTATGATTACTGCCGTTATAAATTGGCATTTTTGAGTAGCCGTAAGTAAATTTCTTAATCTCTAAATTATATAGATCGAACGGTGCATAGAAACTACTGGTTAGTTGATTAGTTCGTTGAAGCGAAGATGTGAGTCTATAGGTATGCCGAGTATCTTTATGGAATTGGAAACGATCTGGCCTTTATAAACAGTCATTATATTAGTTTTTGTGCGGTTAAGGCATAGACCTCTATCTTCATATCATTTTGCTAAAAAGTGAAGGTCTTGCTTAAGACGTTCCATCATCGTATCTTGTTCATGCGGTTGGTAAGTGGCAAAGAGGAAGTTGTCATCTACATAGCTGACAATATTCATATTAAACCCATGACTAAATAATGATGCTGTTGATACCGCATATAAAAGGGGCCTGAGCCCAGAGCCTTGCACAATATCTCACTCGGAGGTTTTTCTAATCAACAGGTCTTGGTTAATGATGTTCGTTTTAGTATTAAAATAATCTTGTTTCAAATCCAAGTAATTCTGCGACACTCCTAGGACACTCAAATCATAAATCAGTTGTCGTCTTGATATCGTATCGAAGGCCTTGGAGATGTCAGTCTGAGCCAAAATAAATTTACAGTTTTTGTCGTAAGCCACACAGGCCTTGATAAATATCTCAATTGGTGTCCAATTTACTTTGTGTCCCGGCCTACTCCTCCGTTGTTGATCAGGTATTTTTGACCATATATAGTTGACCAGGTTGTTAAGTACTATCTTGTCTACAATTTTTGTAAGGGGAGACAGCACTGAAATAGGGCGGTAATTAGAGATTGTAAGCGGGCCACCCTTTTTGTAAATAGGTTTAATATTAGCGATTTTTAACGGCACGAGAAACTTCCTGTTTATAGTGTCAGGAAGTATATCATCCAATACCCAGTGTCATTTAAATTTTGCAACATTTTATCTGTTATAGTTAAGGGATAACACTGGCCTCTGATCTTGACCTCCCTTATTAAGTTAACAAGCTTTCTTCCATAAGGGATTATCGGATCCGGAGATCTATCTGTAATCGTAAGCTCGTGTTCAATTATTTTTTCCGACTGTGGGATATTTGTTGGATTATTTACCCACTCCAAATAGTTTTCTTGTTCGTCAAGAGGTAGTTTAGGTTTATTGTCAGGACAAATTTTGACTCAGCAAATTTGATTTTCTTTGACAATTTCCAAATATGATTTTCTTTAGCATATTGGAAGACTGTCTGTCTTTTGGCTTTCCTTATGGCTTTTTTAAACATTGAGTTAGCCTGTTTGTAAGACATCCAAGATTGGGAATCTTTTGTGTTGATATAGTTTTTGTAGGCAATCAGTTTTGCCTTCCATTTGTCGCCTGTATCTTTGTTCCACCATTTGTTACTTTTCTTAGTGTTAGACGTACCGCGGTTACTAAATGTAAAGCCTGCAGCCATAGCTGCATTAGTCAATAGGATATTGATATTTTCAAGTAAAGACTCAACGTCCTCTATTTTTGCTAATTTTTTGCTAACATAAAAACCACATGTCCAGCATATGTGGACTCGGCCATGTCACCTTTGCCAAGACTACGCAAAGGTTTCCAGAGAACATGCCTACAAATTTGTGTCACTTCCGTCTTACGTCTTGCTTGAGCAGTGGTTCACTTGAGCTGGTGTCTGTAGGGTAGTCATGTTACGAAAGGACTCTGATGAAGGTCTCTTGCTCAAATGCAGCTCACCCAAACCAGGGTTAGAGTCCTTTTTTGAGTCCTTTAGTTGTAATGTGGCCCTTAGAATCTAGCATCGATCATGTGGGTAGCAGCAATGCCTTAGTTTACCTCTTTTATGATGGTGAGCCCACCTTGGCATCCAGTCAAATCCAGGGGCATATGGCTACCTTCTTGCAGTAATTTAGGTGATCCATCGTATGGAAGTAAAAAAAAAATCAAGGAAGAAAACAACACAAAGGGAAAACACATGGCAAATATTCCGTCATACCATGTAAACATCGGGAATGCAGGCACAACACAGAATGGTCAAATAATTGCAGTGATGCATCTATCAGTAATAAAGGAAGTAATGGATAAATACGAGGTGTGGCAGTTAAATAACGTGACTGGTGTCGGAAATAGGATTTATTGCAAACAAAGTTACAACTTTCTTTTATCCCCTTCAACATACTCCCCTCCCCTATCTATACACCGCTGCGTACATGCCTTCCATTGTTCAAAGCAATGCTGTAGGTCATCCATTGTCACCCTCTTCAACAATACTGCCGTTTTTTGCTTTTACCTTTTTAACAGACTGAAAATGTGTTCCCTTCAATGCACTTTTCGCTTTTGGGAACAGATAAAAATAACAGGGAGCCAGGTCTGGTGAATACGGAGGATGTTCAAGCACAGCAATGCGCTTGTCTGCTAAAAACTGTTTCACAGATAGGGCACTGTGGGCTGGTGCATTGTCCTGATGCAGAATCCATGCGTCTTTCTTCCACAAATCCGGTCTTTCCTTCCTTACTCTTTCCCTAAACCTGATTAGGACTTCTTTGCAGCATTTCTGATTAACTGTATTTCTGATGATCACGGCACTACTACAGAACAGCGTCCTCTACAACCGACGCTCAAAAGGAAACTAAAGCAGATAGAGAGACGAAACGAACAGTGGCTGTTCTTGAAGGTTCAAGGTCAACTGCATTCCAATACCAACCTTCTCCCATGCGGCTGTGCGATAGGAGATGGCGCAGTCTCATTATTTAATTGCCACACCTTGTATATAAATGCTGGACTGCTGATCCATCACATAATGGGTTATTTATTTACTAATTGAGTTATCAGATTTAATTATCCGTTTTGGAGAGAGACTATACAAATCTTATCATTCTTACTCAAAAGTTAGTAATACAAATCAACACTAAGCATTTTTCAGACAGACCTCAGACAGACCAATTCTTTGTTGGCCTCAGACAGACCAAGAGAATTATAGTATTAGATATCAAAAGTACAAAACAAACTTTTGATCGATAACACGAGAATACTAGATTACCATGGTGTTTCCAAGTCACCATTCTCATCCTGAAGCAGTTCCACTGGCATCAAATGCCACAAATTAACGAGAATAAAAATATAATTTACATAAAAGGTTTTAAAACACGAATATATGGAATCATTTTAATATATTATACAAGGATTCAACTGTGTCCTTGAATTTTATAATAAATTTGTATTTTTAGATGTTTCCTAAGTTTCTCCATTTCAGTACACGTGCTTTCTAAAAAGTCCAATATTATTGATTATTAATAAACTTGGGCCATATTATTTATTTACAATTAATTATGAAGCGTTCAGGTATTCAACAAATGCAGTTTAAAGATTTTTCAGTAATAGAGAATTTCTTATAAGCTTTTTTTTATTGTCATGATTTTACCCTCCTCCCACCCTCCTTTGACAACAGCTGTGGAAAATTTTTTTTTTATTTTATTTTTTTTTTTATTTATGAATTGGGATCCAATACGTCCATCCAGTATGCTAGAAGCCGACGAGTTGGGTCCCTGGACGGACCTGGATTCACAACTGCTGTATGATGGTCGCAGCAGCCGGGGGGTTAAGATTATCTATCACTGATGGTCGCCCACCCATTGACTAGCCATGCCTGATGTAGCTTAATTTCACAGAAATTGTATTCAGTGAAAGCCTATCATTATTTTATTATATTTTCTCATTTAATTTTAAATTTTCAAGAACTGTTTTACTACTGTACTGAATTGCATCTGAAATTTTTTTTTAAATTGGAAAGTTATCTCCGTTATAGAGGGTGTCCATAAAAGGTCTGACACATTTTATCTGTGTATACCAAAAAACTAATAAAGATAAACAAAAAAGGATTTCAGTATATGAAACTATAACTCAAGTGAATCATGGAGAAAAAATGGTCAGTATATGGCATTTAAGTTTTGCGATGTGTAATTTGAAGCTGAAAGAGCTGTTACTGGCCAAATTCAGCCACCTTTGTAGTCTGTCCTCATAGTTGTTGTCATCAATTGCATTGTGTACTTCACTTTGCCTGACTCCACAGAAAACAAAACATTTCGACACTGTGGATTTCTTTATCTCGTTCACTGCAGCACAAATCTAGTAAATTACATTCAAGAGATTTACTAACTTGGTAATGTGAGCTGCATCCCCAAAATTCACCAATCTTCGAAAACACCGCACACACCAGTCGTTTGCGATGGCTTTTATGATGCCTTCGTCTAATGGCTGTAACACACTAATGCAGTTTGGAGGTAGGAATAGCAACATCATGTTTGTTAACTGCCATTGTTCCATATGGCAGGGAGCATTAACCAGGAGTAGAAGAATTCAATATATGTGATATTAGTATATTCCATCGTATTCCCTGCATCCCCCTTCTGTAGATGTAAAAAAGCATATAACCCATGATGTATATTCGCAAAAATATGATAAACAAAATTAGATAAAAAAAACATTTTCAAGATTTCTAGTCATAAGTTGTGTTTTTTGAAATTTTAAACTTGGGTCAATCCATATGAAGTGATCCAATGAGGGACGCTTGACCATTTTTAAATATTTTGATTTTTTTATATGTGATTACCCTATAATTGAGAAGTTTAAAACAGTTTTTAAAATTTTTTTACCTTGCACCGTTACTGAATGGCGGCCATTTATATTTGTAAGCGCACGACGGTTTTTCAATTTGGAGACATTAGCGTTAATTTGAATATCTCTGCACTCGGTTAAGTTACAACATTGCAATTGACATGATTGTTTTTAGAAAAGTCTCCTCTACAACATTGTTTATTATCCAAAATACCCTAAATTCAAAAATAACCAGTCAAAATGGCCTCCAAAGTTTGGTATTGGAAATTTAAAAAATCCACATTTTAGACCAAAGAGTGATTTATCAGAGTGTATTTTTTTTCTCTAGTTAGATATCATACACTACTAGCCTTATATAGAGCAACAGCACTGACAAATGTTTACTTAATTCTTTATAAATTTTTGAAATTTGAAAATCTTAATTTTTTGTAAAGTTTGGGGCTAGTTATCTCTGGTGGGACTGAATAAAAAAAATTGATTTTTGTACATTTTGTACACCGATACAATAGCAAAGCACTGTAAAAATTTCAACATTGATATTTGACTGTGAACAAAGATATGAATTTTTGAAAATGAGGAAATAATTCACATTACACTAGAATTGATCTTATGGTTGTTGCCTGTTTAAATGGTTTATTCTTTCATTGTAATAAAATTTAGTTGTAACCTATATTTAGTTAACACTATAACCCTACATTTAGTTAGTATTATTTATTTTAATAATAAAATATTAAACAATATGAGCTTTTGCTTTAGTTCTATGTTAAAAAATTATCCATTTACATCTAGGTTTATTCTCAATTAAGTAGCACATTATTACGAGGTACGTTCAAGTTCTAAGGTCTCCAAATTTTTTACTGACAAAATACTTAACCCAAAAAGTTGTAACTACTGTTACTTCCCAACGTAATCACCGTGAAGTCTCACACATTTTTCACAACGGCGGCGCCATGATTCCTTGGCTTCTGAGAACTCATCTTTAGGGGTATGTTTTGCCCACTGGTAAATCGTTGAAGTAACAGCAGCTCGGTTGGGAAACGAGCGGTCATGGAGAGTGTCCTTCATGATTTGAAAAAGCCAGAAATCGCTAGGAGCGAGGGCTGGTGAGTATGTAGCATGGGAAACCACCTCAAAATTGTTATTTTGAGGAAACTGCTGAGTTAGGAGTGCCCGATGAGCAGGAGCGTTGTCTCAATGAAAAAGCACCCGTCCAGTCTTGTTTGGTCATTTCTCATGCAATGCTGGAAAAAATTTTGTTCTCAATCATTTTCGTATGAATTAGCTGTAACAGTTGTACCCTTTGGAACACAATGCGTGAGGATTATGCCTTCGCTATCCCAAAACATGGCCACCGTAACTTTCTCAGCAGAGGCTGTGACTCAAAATTTTTTCGGTGGCGGTGAATCAGTGTGTTTCCATTGTGAAGATTGGCGTTTCGTTTCAGAGTTAAAAAATGGAATCCACGTCTCATCCATCGTCACAACTGATAAAAAGAAAGCATCATTCATTGCTTTAATTCATCTAGCCAATATCACACATGAATTAGGCAACAGCCATAAGATCAATTGTAGTGTAATATTATTATTTCCTCATTTTCAAAAATTCATATCTTTGTTCACAGTCAAATATCAATGTTGAAATTTTTACAGTGCTTTGCTATCATATAGGTATACAAAATGTGCAAAAATCAAATTTTTTTATTCAGTCCCACCAGCGATAACTAGCCACAAACTTTACAAAAAATAAAGATTTTCAAATTTCAAAAATATATAAAAAATCAAGGAAACATTTGTCAGTGTTATTGCTCTATACAGGGTGTAAATGGATGACGTTTCACAAATTTAAGGATATGTAGAGGATGATGTGGTGAACATTTTTTATTAATAAACCCATAGTCCCAAACGAAAAGCGACGGAGCCACAGCTTGTTTGATGTCCTGGTTTGTCAAGCATTGAACTAGGCACGTTTACTATGATGTCCCCTGTCATTGCATTTTGTAGGCCTTACGCAGACTGTCAGCTCGTAGGCTATTTTCAAATGGTACCGTCGGATGCACAGCACATTCTCTAATCACATAATCTTGCATATCAGGTTGGTACGAAATTCCCGTTGTTAGTTTGGAACATTCCGTAAGGGTGAAGGTTTGTTTATGGTAATTTATTGTTCCTTTTCCTTTATTGCTTTTTCAAAAGCTTTAAAAATTAAAATTAAAAATAAAAATACGTAATGCGGCCAATTTACATGACTGGCAAACTTACCCGCCTTTACCCTACCTCTCAGCAAAAGTGCTGCACCTGACCAATCATACGACAGTCGCTGGACAGTTCCATTGGAAATACGTTCGCGCGTTAGGTTTCATGCTCGAAATTCCAATGCACTGACAACACAGTAATTCAGACAGCCATTCCACGGCTTGACGCAAAACAGAGCATCAAACATGCTGTGGCTCCATCGCTTTTCGTTTGGGACTATGGGTTTATTAATAAAAAATGTTCACCACATCATCCTCTACATATCCTTAAATTTGTGAAACGTCATCCATTTACACCCTGTATAAGGCTAGTAGTGTATGATATCTAACTAGAGAAAAAAAACACACTCTGATAAATCACTCCTTGGTTGTTATTTTTGGGTCTAAAAAGTGGATTTTCTAAATTTTCAATACCAAACTTTGGAGGCCATTTTGACTGGTTATTTTTGAATTTAGGTTATTTTGGGTAATAAACAATGTTGTAGAGGAGACATTTCTAAAAACAATCATGTCAATTACAATGTTGTAACTTAACCGAGTGCAGAGATATTCAAAGTAATGCTAATGTCTCCAAATTGAAAAACCCTCATGAGCTTACAAATAAAAATGGCCACCATTCAGTAATGGTGTAAGGTAAAAAAAATTTAAAAACTGTTTTGAACTTCTCAATTATAGTGTAATCACATACAAAAAAAACAAAATATTTAAAAATGGTCAACAACCAACTTAACGTTTTTTGGATCACTTCATATGGATTGACCCACTTGTAAACAGAAAATACAACACCGTTTCAAACCTTTTGAAACATATCAAATCCAGATCGTGGAATTTTCTCGTTTGTTTTTTATCTTAATTTATTTATCTAATCTTGAAGCATAGCTAAAGTTTTTAATCATCATATTACCTTTTCTGCCTTGTCCAAGAATGGCTTTACTTTTGCCAGAAAAAGCTGCCTGACTATTGTTGTGGAAAAAGTTCATATATTTTTGGCATTTGCAAGGGATATCAGCAAACAAATCTTTGAGGAAATTGAGGTAGTGGAAGGAAAACTGCAGTCCTCATCAGAAAAAATCATACAAGAGACATACATGTAGTTGTACGAGTACTTTTTTTTGCGCGCAAGCATACCTTGGAAGCAATAGCATTGCTTTCAGGTGAAATGGATTCATGTGTATTGTTGAGTAGTGAAGAAAGAAATTGAGAGTGCAATAATACACATACAACCCAATCTCAAAAGTATGGAATAATTCTATTTCATATGCTAGATCTTAGTTTATTCATAAAATTGTACACAGAAAATATATGCAAATAACTTCTTGACAACATTTTTTCAAAAACATGTACTACAGTTTCCAAAAAAACAGAAATAGCGAAATAAATTTTTTGTTTTAGAAAAATTTTAGTTATTTAAAGTGATTAATCGTGTCTCATAATTATGGAATAACAAATATTTTGTCGCAGAATTATAGAATAATCTTAGAAATTGTGTGTTCTGTTTACCATAGACTCCTATATTTTATTAGTGGATATGAGTTCAAGAATGTTTGTCATAAAGCATTCAATATTTCTTTGACATATGAATAGTTACTTGATTGTTTTTGTTACAATGGGCAAATCAAAAAACTGTCAGTTTCTCAGAAGGAATTGATTGTAAGTCTCAGAAAAACTGGAAAAAGACAACAGCAAGTAGCAACAGAATTGCTTATTGGCCAAGGAATGTATCAAAAATATTCACAGAATTCAAGAAAAATGGATCTGTAACCCTAAGCAAAGAAAAAAAAATGGGAGACCATGATGCACAACTAAGCGTGATGTCATACAACTCAAAATGATCGTGTTTTAAAAAAAGGTTCGATACAATTCATGGCTATCAACAAGTTTGGAAAGATCATGGTGTGAATGTTAGCATAGAAGATTATTAGAAGCAGGGTTTAGATCAAAAGTTCCAAAGAAGAAACAATTGTTGACACCACAGCAGAGATCAAAACGTGTTGCTTGGGCAAGGATCCATCGGTTATCACCTACAAAGTTTTGGCAGAGTGTTGAGTGCCGAAAGCAAATTTGAAGTGCCTGTTGGACAACATGATCATGTGTGGAGAAGAGACAATGAAGCATTGGAGCCAGGGTGTGTGAAACAAGTCGTTAAGCATCCAGATAGTGTGATGGTGGGATGCATTTTTGTCCATGGGCCAGGAAAAGTGTTATTCCTTAAAGGAAAGATAAACTCAGAAGCATATCACTCGATTCCTGAGACAGGAATATTAGAAACAATTGAAAACCATTTTGGTGATGACAATGTTATCTTTCAACACGACCTAGCATCTTGCCACAACTTGAAATCTGCCAGAGTATGGTTGTGTAATTTTGGAATTGATGTTTTGTCCTGGTGAAGAGATTCGCCAGACTTAAATCCTATCGAAATTTTATGGGCGGATATGAAAAAGTTCATTAGAAACACTGAGAACCCTCCTAAAACAAAGTCTTCAACATTTAGGGGACAAAAACACAATTGAAGGATGCAAGAAGCTAATTTCTTTAATGCCTAATAGATGCGTATCAGTAGTTAAACACTGAGGTTTTCCAACAAAATACTAAACCTTTTAAAAATTATTTGTGTAATTATTCCATTATTTTGCGACACAATTTTTGTTATTCTTTATTTCTGAGACAACATGTATTTACATTTGTTACCTTTTCTTTTGATGTAATAATCATTATATTTTGTCCCTTTGTTTTTCTGATGAATGTGATACATAGATTACAAAAAAAAAATATTACTTAGTTATTTTCATAAAATTTGTTGAAGAATTCATGAATAAAGTGTAAACCCATCATATGAAATTGAATTATTCCATACTTTTGAGATTGGGTTGTACACACCGCTTTAACAATGGGGTCTTTGTATGGCTATATGTGCTCAACTTTTTTCATTTTCTCGGTTTATTTTGAAAGAAGCAAAATTTAGTATTTTCTTATTTTGCAAGCATCAATAGAAGCTTAAGATGAATAACATATTTCAATTTGGTGGGAATCTGTGAGGTATGTGTTCATATATACAGGGTGTTTTTGAATTGAGTACAGATTTTTTGGGAGATGATAGAAGAGGTCCTTAGAAGTATTTTTTGTCATATGAACATGGGGTCCC
>JAHWFO010020901.1:537804-559066 GCA_023313115.1 Rhysida immarginata
TATACAGGGTGTTTTTGAATTGAGTACAGATTTTTTGGGAGATGATAGAAGAGGTCCTTAGAAGTATTTTTTGTCATATGAACATGGGGTCCCCGCAGCTCCGTTTACTTACAATACTGCATTGAACAATCAAATGACACCCCGGAGCTGCAGGGACCCCATGTTCATATGACAAAAAATACTTCTAAGGACCTCTTCTATCATCTCCCAAAAAATCTGTACTCAGTTCAAAAACACCCTGTATATAGTTCCCTTGTCAGTGTTTAAAACATCATTACATAATTGGTCGTTCTGTTGCCAATTTTTTTTTGATTTGTTGGATTTTGACATCAGATTCGGATAGAGCATCAAAAATGTAAGTAAAAGTTATTATAGGCATACATGTTTATCTATTTGGAAACATGGCCAAAAGATCAGTTAAAGTTTGGCTGGCTCGAGGAACCGAAATGTTTAATTTTAATTTTTATTGTAGTACATGTAGTTCAAACTTTGGCATTGAAGATACTATCACTTAAATATCACTAATTATCACCACAGAAATGTTATCTACAAAGCAGCTCTTTCAATTGGTTAAAAAAGAAAAATTTATCAGGTGCCATATCTGGAAAACATAGTAGGGGAGGAGTTCCCTTGCCTAGCCTACAGCACAGTGCTCTTTTCTATGGTGGAGTAAGTAAGTGCATTGTCACATTAGATGCAAAAATCTTTCGGCAGCATTTTTCTTCTCTTCTGCTTGATCTGTTCAGGCAGTTTCTTCAAGAAATCTCGATAATAATTTGCTGTGATGATATCAGATAGATGTGGCAAAAGATACCAGTGAGGAAACTACAACGATCATATGTAGAGAAGTACCAAATTTTCACTAATATCAATGATGGTGCTTTTCATACAATGGAATATGCTTGCAATACTGATTCCTTCCCTTTAATTTCTTCTTTTTCTTCATCTTCAGCTTTTCCCACTTCTATGTGGGATTGCTGTTTTTGATGAGCTTTCTCCATTTCTCTCTGTCCTCTGTCCACTTCTTTCTGAGTCCCTTTGATTTCAGATCTTCGTCCGCAATATCTTGCCACCTTCTCTTGGGTCGTCCTCTGTTTCTCCTTCCCTCCACTTTCATGTTCATAGCTCTTTTGCCAGTGTAGCCCTCGTCTCTTCTCATACATGGCCAAACCGTCTCAGTCTATTTTCTTGAATTTTGTTTTCAATATCTGTAACCTTCACTGTCCCTCGGATGCGCTCATTTCTAATCCTGTCTAATCGTGTCACTCCGCACATCCATCTCAACATTCTCATTTCTGCCACCTTCATCCTTTGTATATTGGGCTTTTTTAGAGGGAGTGTTTCCATTCCATAGAGCATTGCAGGTCTCACCACCATCCTGTAAACTTTGCCCTTTAGACGCACAGGGATCTTATTATCGCAGAGGACTCCAGAGACTTCTTTCCAATTTTTCCAACCTGTCTGTATTCTGCTAGTCACTCCCCTACCTGTCTCACTCCATTCATCAACTGTCGAACCAAAGTATTTGAAGTGGTCAGTTTTCCTGATTGCTGTCTCCACCAGCTTCAGCTCCTCGTTTTTCTGGGCCTCTATGTTGCAGGCCATATATTCTGTCTTGCTTCTGCTGATTTTCAGTCCCCTGTCTTCCAGAGCTTTCCTCCAATTCTCTAGCTTTTCTTCGGCCTTTGCTCTAGACCTTACACATAAAACTATATCATCCGCATAGAGTTTAAAAAAGAAAAGAAAATGTTTACTACCATTGTCAGAGCAAAATTAAATCTTTAAATTTAACAGTTTCTTTGATATCACTTGTACACCAAAATTACATACAACTACAGTGGGGGACCATGAATCCGGAAACCACGAACGTGGAAGACTGCAAATCTGGAATTGAGTTTGATTGGGGGGGGGGGCTCGCACATTTCGATCTCAAACGTGGTTTATCTCAATTTTTGGCACTTTACTTTTAAAGCGTAATCTTTTTTATACACTTATTAAAAGTTTCATGCTAACAGTAAGTTGAATCGCCTATCTTTAATGTTTATCTATAAAAAGTATAATATCGGAAGCCTAGCAAGAAGCAATAGGGCCACGCGATCAGCCACCACGGAAAAATGTTATATTAAGAAAAAAATAACATTTGTTGATATGATTAATTCTCGATATCATCCATGTAACGTGCATAAAAATAATGCTAAGCATTTAAGAAAAAAAAATTTAAAAAAAACATCAAGTGCTGAAACATACGACGGATGAAGAATGTTTAAGACTCGTGGAAGTTGCTTAGCTTCATATTTGCTGAATAAAATTGTTTTAATTAAAATTCCTTAATAAATTATATTCACAATGCACAATTTTTACAGTTTTGAGTATTTTTGATTTAGTGCACTTTGAGAATAGCTGTTAGGCCTAAATCGCAGACAATGTGTACATTCCGATAAGCCTAGCCACCGACGAATTTGCTGCACTTTTAAAATGTTGATGTGACACAGATCCTAATTAAATATAATTTCCTGCAATTTCTAACACTCTTCTGCTGAAGTAAAAACAATACATAGTTATAAATGAATTTATTTGATAATTCTTAGAAACATCGGTAAGAAAATTAATTTTGACAGTGGCTAACCAAACATGAAGAACTTGAACTTGAAGTTACGAAAAATTTGTGTAAAAAAAAAAAAAAACAATTGGACAAAATCATAATATAATTACATTAATAAATAAGATTATATTACAATAATTGCTTTAATTGTACAATTGTGAAAACTTTTATTATAAAATAAATTTTAAATAACAGTCGTCAGAAGCATAGTATAACTTCTCCCTGAAGACCACGAATCCGGGAGGCTTCTGGTCCCGAGCATTCCGGATTTGCAGTCCCCTGCTGTATTTATTTTTGCCATGACAAAATCCCTAGAATATTACATAGTAATGTTTACTAAGTTATTTTTTGAATTTGCTAAACTTGATGTTTTTTGTTTAAACTTCTATAACTTTAGTTATTCAATTTATTCACTAGCATCATACAATGTAACCCTTAGTGGATTTTTTTTTCTCTTTTTGTTCTGTATTTGTAAAGCCAAAAACGTTTATATTTACTGGGTTTATTTTATAGATTAAATCATGGATTCATTTGATATGTGCAGTTTGGTGTTTTTTTAACCTGAACATTTTCTTATTTTCCATCTTCATTCTTTAGACCTAGCAGTTACAGTGAAGAATACATGCTTCTTATGTGGACAGTAGTTTTTTATATTTTGGAAAACTTTCATAAAGATATTCAAGAATTAGATTTCTGTTCCAACATGTTGCAAGTAAGTTTCTTTTATATAATAGGAAATTTCCTTTTAATTGCTGCTTAAAAGCATAAAACATATAATGTATATTTGTTTTTCAGTTGAGTCTTCAAGTAGCAAGTAGCCCAGATGATACATATCCAATCAGTATCTACATTCTGATCATTCATGGTCTTGAACGACTGTTATTGGCTGAAGTAATCACTGGAAATTATGCAGAAATATTGGTGAAATTTAGTGTCGATAAGTAATTATCTTTGCATTTTCCATGGAATGTATTTTTAAGTAAATCTCTTAAAATATGAAATGGATGAACGTGACTATTCAAGTTTTATGTCATTCTGCTAATTTTCATTTTTATTTCAGAGTTGTGAACATATAAGATTAAGTATCAATCTCACTAGAATACACTAGAATATATTAATATACTAGAACTCAAGGGACCTAAAAAATTACCTATATTACCTAATGTTTTTATAATAAAAGCAATGAAAAATAAGATTTTATAAGTTTAAAAAAATTTAGGGGTGGGGAAGGGGGGGGGGATTTCAGAAACTACAGTATGTTATTAAAAACCTGTGTTGTAGTAATTGAGATTCATATTATCATTCTAGTGGGGTGGAAGATTATTCTATATAGAATGCATTTACTTAGCTTATTTTTGATTTATTCACTTTTAAGCTTACCATTAATAATAGTGAAAACATGAAACATCATACAGGTCCTCCAAAATAATGGAGACAAATATTAAATCTAGAATGTCTCGTTTATACAGCTTTTGTATATTTTCCATGATGAGCTTTCTTTTTTTTTTGCATGATGGATTCGCCCATTCTTTCTCCCATATTCTCATTTATTATTGTTAAGCACATAATTGTCAAAATAACAGGATGTGGTCCACAGAGGCTCTTGGGGCATCATCCATCATTGAATGTTCTCATAAACCATAGTCTATCATGATCAGGGGTCAGAATTTGCATCAGCTGCAAGGCACCCCTTTTCTTTGTGATGATGGAGTCAAATTCAACAAAGATATGTACTGCCATGAGATTTTGGAGGCCATGGTACTTCCATCGTAAAACCTGGACCTTTCAGCAAGACTCAGCATCGGCCCACAAAATGAAATCAACACAGGAACGGTACAAGACCAATTTTCCAGATTTCATCTCATCCCAAAGAATGGGCATCTTACTCTCTGATCTTTACCCGTTGGATTACAGTATTTGGTCTGTTTTGGAAGCCAACATCTGTGCTAAGCCCTACAAAAATCGAGACCCTCCTAAACCCAAACACATTTATTAGTTTCTCTGAATTCCATACTTACACAAACAGCAGAGAAAAATATGTGATGGGAACCTCCTATCCATCAATTTCACAATTCCCCATTACAATAACTCATTGGCGACATGGCAATTGTTGACCTAGTCTTCTATCTCCAAGGAATTTGGCTTCACTTATACAGTATGTAAGTCCCCGGCTATCTGAACAAGGAAAATTGGGGGAAAATCATTAGGTCTCTGTCTTCATTGTTCATAGAAATTCGAGATTTTAATGCTAAAAGCCCCTTATAGGGCTGCAATAACTATAAACTAAACGGCTTTTACCTAGAAGACCTCCAAAATCAACTAAATTTCACCCTAGCACTAGTGTCTTTCAACTGTCCCTTTCCAACGTATCTAGAAATATGTTCAGATTCCTGTGGAAGCAACCGCCAACCCATCCTTTTAAACTTCCTATTAAAAAAACCCAGTTCAGTCTCCCCAAACAGCTGCCCCATCAGCCTCTAATAATATTTCCTCCTCATTAGTACACGACCTAAAAACCCCAGGTAATTTTTTTTCCTGTACTCTAAACATTGTCAATCTTTTGAAAGTTTTTCAAAAATCTTAAGCCCAAACAAATATAGAACCACAGCTCCAAGGCTATGCTGGTAGGACACAGACTGTGAGCAAATGTGGGTAAGAAACAAGTTAAAAAGAACGTTTCTAAAGTGCAGGTGCAGCCACTGCTGATTATTGGTCAAAAAGCCAAAGCCAGATGTAAAAAAAATTCTAAAAAAGTACAGAAGAGCTTTTTGGAAGAGCAAAATCAAAAAGAACAAACCCAACAGCATTTGGAAAACTCTAAAAACCTTTCAAAAACATGCTCCGCCACTTATACCACTCCTTTGAAATAAAGATGGTATCCTATTGGTCCCGAGTCCTCTGCCAGAAATATTCTCTGACCAAAACCTACAAACATTATGCACTGGCCAAGTCACTTATCATTTTGTCCCAACAACCTTCTCACCCATTGGGAGAAACCTTTCACAAGGCAGGCCCTAATTTCAGCATTTAGGTCGAGCCGAATAGCCTCAGGCCCTGACAACTTAATGAACTCCACTTTCCTTAAACTAGGAGATGGAGAACTGCACCTACTACACTTTCCTGGCTAACGGATATCATTTCACCCAAGTGGAAAGTTATTCATCCCAACCTAAAGCCCAACAAGCCCTCTGAGGACCCATCAAATTACAGACCTTACACTTAATGTCAAGCTTAATCAAAATAGAAGAAAGAATGACAAACAACAGGCTACAACTTTCTAGAGTCCCAAAAATTATTACCCAATTTCAGTTCAAGATTCAGAAACAGTCGCAATCGCATCTTCTTCATTAACCTGGTAGACGACTTATTACTAGCAAAAGAGAGAGGCAAAAGCATTGGGATTATTTTCATTGACATCCAAAAAGCTTTTGACTCTATATTATATGAGCTTTTAATCAACAAACTAATTGCCATTAAAGTCCCCAACATGCTTGTTCTCTGGTCTTTAATTGGTATTTTCTCTTTCCGTAAACTGAGCAAAATTGGTATTAAATTTCCTGGAGGAAAGATATGGACGAATTGTCAACAGGGTCTATCCCAAGCCCTATGTTATTCAACATATTTACAAGTGATGCCTTTCACAACACTTCACCCCCTCCCCAACAATTGGAAACAACATCTTCGCTGACGATATGCATTTTGGTATGCCAATAAGCCTATCCCTGACATCCAACTACGTTACAAAGTTTCTATAATGTTCTAGCATGCTGGGGGTCAGACAACCATCTCTCCTTTTCTTCTCCAGAGAAATCTATTGTCATGTGCATAGCTAAAATGAGACCTCCTCCCCTCCTAACAATTTTCCTACAAAGAGAAAGACTCCCCTGTAGACGTAGTCACAAATTTCTAGGCTTCACCATTGATGACAGACTAAACTGGCAAATACACTTTGCAGAAACAAAAAAAATGCCTAATAAAAAACTTAACTCATTTAAAACTAGTCACTAAAGCAAAATGGAGGCCTCCTTAGAGCAAAACTTCCACACTCAAAAAATCTCTCATAAAATTGATGGACTCATTGGCAATCATCTTTTTACTCATTTCCAACAACATCATTGATTCATTAACCTAAGAAGAACGGAAGATAATCAGAAACTGTCTCCATGCCCATGAATACCACATAAGATTCCGTTGAATTCCTGTCCATCGTGGAATAATTGGAAGCGAGCTCGCTGACAAGCTCGCCCACTGGGCAACAACGGGAAAAAAGCCAGTTAAACTGTCTCGAGCAGACGACTCAACCTTCAAAGTCTGCATTCGGAACAGTACCATAGAGTTTTGGAACAATCTATGAAGTACAGAAACCAAGGGGAGCCACTACAAAAGCTTTTTTCTAAGAATAGGAAGCCTTAAACAATTTTCTCCTAGGTGACTCTCCTTTCAGGAAAAGTCATTCTTATTCATACCAATAAATCAACTACTGTACAAACTAAAAATAATGCCCTGTGACCTTTGTAAATGTAGAACACAAGAATCAGTGGAACGCGCTTTGCTACATTGCCCCCTTTACCACCACCAAAGGGGACCCCTCATTCAAGGACTCCTGCACAGAGACATTGATGTATCTCTACAAAGCATTCTCTTTGCTACTCCTGTGAGCCAAAAACTGAAACGTGCTGTAATCAAGCTCTTCTTCAACTACTTAAACGCAACTGAGCTACTGGAAAAAATATAAAACCTCTTGTTAATCTTTAAATAACCTTAGCATATAAATTTATCCCCGGATTACCCTAAAATTATATCAGCTTGTCTCCTATTTCCTGGGGATGTTGTCTGTGAAGAAGAAGAATTATCATTTTCATATTTAGTATAAATAATTGAAAAGAATGAGCACTAAGGGCATGTCTTAAAAGTGAGACTGGTCATGATCAGGCTCAAATTCTATGACCACAGTGTCAGAAAGTTAAAAACCTCTTGAGATTAGATTGTTAATAAAAGGACTGATCTCGTAGAAGTTCGAGACCGGGAGCAAATTGCGAGACGAAAGTTTTTGTTTGAGCTCGAAACAAAATTTCAGGATCAAAACTGGCGTCCTGTATTTGTGCAAAAGAAGCAAATTAAACATTTTTAATCAAAAATTTTATATTTGTGAGATAGAATAGCACAGACTTTATTTTTAGGAGAAGTATACATAGTTATAACATTACAGCATTTTGTCATTACTGCGTTTTCTGCAAAGTGCTCTCGAAATTGTCGCTACTAAAAGTGCTACAGCTAACGAAACTTTACTTCACTATTTGAACAATCGGTTGAGTGTGAAATTTAGAAAAATACACATAATTTGAGTAAGCATGCGCAAAATTTCAAATGGATATTTGTGTAGTATTCATGGCTTATATTCATAGTTGAATACATAATGCAAGATCTGAATTTGAATGGCTTGAGGTTGCCATGCTTTTAAACAATTTAGGAGCCCATGTTGTCAAAAAAGTCACAAACATAGCCTACAATGATAGGGTAGCCTGTTCATTCAACCTATTGAATGCACTGTCTCCGCTGTGTTTTGTCATCTTGTCAATAGAGGCGTTGCTACTATGCCAAAGAACAGAATTGGCTGAGGAGAGTGTTCAAATTTTTTTTAAATCTAGCATTGGTATTTAATTTTTAACAGTCCAAATGTTTTTTATTTAAATTTATACCAATCTTAGTTCTAACTAAACTGTTGGTTTAAAGGTCACGGGTTAAATGTCTTTAAAAAATTTCAACAGCTTCTTCAGTTGTTTTATATAATATTGATTACAATGAGTGCTCTGGCTATTTTCTGCAACATCAAAAACTATTCATCACCGACTTATATTGCCCGGCACGAAAGAAAAAGGAAACTGGCGTATGTGTAAATGAATAAAACTCATTCAACCAATCAGAAACGAACACTAATCAGGACATTACTTATTACTGATGCCAGGTATAAGTAATACCTCGTTTCCAGTCCGTTTCTGATTGGTTGAATGAGTTTCAGTCATTTACACATGCGCCAGTTTCCTTTTAATTTCGTGCTGGGCACCTTAATATGTCGAACTTAATATCCTATCATACTTAAAAAATATTAGTAACAATGTTCAACAATAACAATGCTGTTACCAGTTTAATAGAGATGTTTTTAATCAGCTGTGCTTATTAACTCCATTATTGGGCATTTTCTCTTCCCATTCAGGCTCCAATTTATTTAGCCCTTTCAGTCTCCATTACAAGAGATATCTATATTTTTTTCGTCATTTGACTTTTAAGTATTATATTTTTAAGTTTCCTTCATTTCTAAGTTTTCTATTTGCTATATAATAACTGTAGGTGTATTCATTTGCTGAACATAGTATAATAATGAAAAATCAATATACATAAATAAAAAGGAACTAAAAGGAGAAGTTCGTTAAGGTGATTATTCTTACCCTTCTCCGAGCTGTTATATGTTAGTTCCTTTTTATTTATGTTTATTGATTTTTCATTATTATATTATGTTGAGCAGATGAATAAACCCACAATTATTATACAATTGATTCAAAGACATCTGCATAATATCTCATCATTGTTTTCTATTTGCTCATTAAATTATAAAAAGTATTTTAAAAGGCTTCCATCATCACGCTATTGGAGCCAAGATTGAAAACGTTTGTGTGTATATAATTTTAAATTATTGTCTTTTTGGAATCAGTACATGCAGTTTAGTGATTTTAAATTAAGAGAAAATATCTTTTATCATTAAAATAAAAAATGAGGACTAAACGGGTTAATAAAGCCGAAACTAGTCGTCGTATCCGATATAATGCAGTATTGTAAGGCCTCAATTCATTTCGTTAAGGGGATTATTCTTACCCTTCTCCGAGCTGTTATATGTTATTTAAAATTTTCTTTGTAGGGCCCTGTAATTTTTTAGGAGGTTTATTTTGTGACGTAGTGAACAAAAGATGAAATAATGCATACTCAATACTAAGGTTTTTTTTTAATCTTGTAACAACATAATTTATTAACAGACAACTTAAAACAAATCATAGTTTCAATATCTTGCAAGATAAAGGTTTTGTTCTAAGTGACACACTTTTGTGTACTCTCAGAGGAATCAAATCTCAGACCAACTTTGGCATAACTGTCACTGACAGTTCTTGCATATGATTTGAATTAAATGACATATGATTTGAATTAGAATCTTCTCCACAATAGAAAATTAGATTTTTCATTTTTCGAAAACTTCTTGAACAGGAAATTCATGAAAACTTATCCCTGCCTTCTGTGCACTATTTGAACTGCAAAATGGAACACAACAGTGTACCATTTTTCTAATTATATTACTGTATGTTTTTTTCTCTCGTGTCAAATTTTTTTACAATATTTTAAATCATTTTCTACGAGATCATATCACCATGTTTTCTTTGGCGTATACTTTTCTATGGCGTACTACAAGCGCCACCACCAGTCAGAATGATGCAAAATGTCACGTAGAACGGCGACATAAAAAAACTACAAATGGGCAGGCTATCCCTATCATTGTAGGCTATGGTCACAGAGTCATGTTTGGATGAAAAACCGATTGTTTAAATCACGTGATTTCAAAAATCCCAGGTTTTACTTTTTTAGACACTCCCTTAGTAATATTATGTATTTGTTTATTTATTTATTTATTTGATTAGAAGGTTGATAAAACAGTTCCCATCTGGGATCGGTATGGTCAAATAATCGACGAATCAGGTCCCCAGTGGCACTAAAGAAAAATATGGTTTAAACTGATACACTTAGTTACAGAAATAAGAAAATAAAAATAAATTAAGTTAAAATAAATCAATCAAAAAAAAAAACCAAGTTAAAATAAGCTGCGACAATATTAACATATGTTCACTAAAAAAAACACCTGGTCCGCATGGCACTGACGGACCATACAGCTTCCTCTAGAAAGTTGGCAGCACATTGGTCCATTGCTACAGGTGTATCCCTGTCTGCTTCATCAATTTGTTGACGTCTGCTGCACCGTGGACTGTGTGCAAGAACTCCTTTATACATGATCCCCCTGACGCAAAACCATGGATGCCTGCGTTTGCAGTGGGTTCATGAACATAGAGACTGGTGTGCAGATTGGTAAGAAGTGTTTTTTTCTGACGAATCCCACTTTAATCTCTGGTACCATGATGACTGCATTTGTGTTAGACGCTGTGCCGATAAACGCTACCTTCCAGAGTGCATTATCAAACGTCATAGTCGACGAACACCCGGAGTTATGGTCTGTGGTGCGATTGCATATCATGGACGATCTCAGCTGCTATGAATTGTGGGTGATCCTAACAGCAATCGGTACATCAGTGAAGTGCTGGAGCCCAAACTCGTTCCTTTCCTTCAAGGCATTCCTGGAGTGATCTTTCAACAGGATAATGCCCACCCACATGTTGCAAGGAATGTTCAAGACTTCTTTTCAGCAGAAGGCATACAGCTTCTTCCTTGGCCTGCTTATTCGCCAGATATGTCATCTGTTGAACATGTGTGGGATTTTGTCTCATGATCCTCATCCTACAGGTTCTACAGATGAACTTTAAGCACGCATACAAACAATATAGAATGCTCTTCCCCAGGCAGACATTAAAAATCAGTTTGACTCCATGCCACATCGTATAGCAGATCTTATAGCACCAAATACTGATGTCAAACACTTAATATTGTTTTTTTATTTTGAAACTGTAATCATTTATTTGTACCAATACGAGTCGTTTGTGCATTAAATTTCATTTAATTCTGATGATTCCTTCATGGTGTTGCAATTTTTACAAACATGAGTTCATATCTCTCTGCCATTGCGAATTGAGTAATTATGTCTATCCAAATGGACAATGATTTTAATAGGCGAGGAAAGGATTAGTAGGTGGTTGATATCTTTACAAACAAAAGAGCAAAGTTGAAAGAAATAAATCTGGTAAATAAAATGTTGGGAAACAGGTAAGCATATTTTCAAATGAGTTGGAAAAAACCATTTCTGAAGTTTTAAGAGTCTAGTCAAATTATAAGAGGTGGAAGAGCCCCAGAAAATGATATCATAACAAAGAGAGAAGTGTATCAAAGGGTAGGAAAGGAGTAATAGAATGTAATCAGGTAGATATTAAAGCCTGGAGATCATCTTTTGATTTTCGTTGAGTTTTAGTAAGTAGTGAATTGATATGTAAATTACTTACCGGTACTTACTTACTTTTCAAACCCGCTTATCTGTTAGGGTCGCTGGGGCAGCAGCCCTATGGAGGATCTCCAGCGATCGCGATCTTCCGCCATCAGGTACATGTCCTCTGTGGTAATATCCAAGCGACTCGAACCCAGATTCTCCATGTAGTCTAGCCACCTGGTTCTAGGCCGACCCCTTGGTCTCTTACCCACCGGCTTGTAAAATAACAACTGCCTAGGAAGGCCAGTTTGCGGCATGCGTATCACGTGGCCATACCAGCACAACTGAGTTCTCTCAATGCGGAGAAGTAGCAGCTCAACACCTAAAGACTCCCTTATTGTGCTGCTGTGCACTCTATCTAGTAGGGTAACACCTGCCACACCTCTCAGAAATCTCATTTTGGCCACTTGTACCCGTGATCGCACTCTTTCGGTCATTACCCAAACCTCATAACCATAGGTGAGAATGGGGACAAAGATAGATTTGAAGACTGAGAGCTTGGCTTTGTTACCCAGCTCGCGTTTCGTTACCACAGATCGCCACAGTTCACGTCTGACACAGCTTGCTGCACCGATACGAGCATCCAATTCTTTCTCCTGCCGACCATCACTCATGAATGCAATCCCGAGATACTTGAATTTCTCCACCTGTCTCAATGAGGCTCCCGTAACATGGAGAGCGCACTGAGCAGGCTGTCTTGAAAGGATCAGAACCTCAGTTTTAGCCACACTGATCTTCATCCCAGCTTCTTCACATTTGGCTGCAAACCAGGCTAGTGCATGCTGAAGGTTCGTGCGAGAAGACCCAAGGAGGACAAGGTCGTCAGCAAAGAGCAACCTCTCCACCAGGCAGTCGCCCACACAAAATACGCTCATCGCCTCGGCTGCCCGTGTATATCCAGTCCATAAATATAATGAACAAGAGGGGCGACAGTACACACCCTTGGCGGAGTCCAACACCCACTGTGAACGGTCTTGACTTAATGCCATTTATCCGGACACACATCTCAGAGCTTTCTTACAGAGACATGATAGCAACCGGTAATTGCCCATCCACTCCATACTCTTGCAACACTTGCCAGAGCTTCTCCCGAGGAACTCTGTCATATGCTTTTTCGAGGTCCACATAGCAAGTATAGACCTCTTTTGCATACTCCCAGGATTTCTCAAAGATGTGATCATCGTGCTTTGGCCAGGTCGGAAACCACACTGCTCCCCCGGCAGTTTGGAGTCGACTATTTCCCAACTTCTCCAGACACTTAGCGCACACTTTCCCAGGAATGCTGAGCAAACAGATGCCTCGATAATTGTTGCAATCTCTCTGATCTCCCTTTTTGAAGACAGGGATCACAGTTCCTGTCTGCCATTGCTTAAGGGCCTGTCCAGATATCCAGGCAACCTGACATACTCAAGTCAGCCACAGGATACCATCCTGATTTAAGGCCTTTAACATCTCGGACCAGATTTCATCATCACCTGCAGCTTTGCCAGTCTTCAGGGACTTAATTGCCCATCTGACTTCTGCTTCAGTGATACTACTGTGACTATTCTCCGCTCCAAGGTGCACCTCATGTGCCTCAGTTGTTGCTGTCATCGGATTAAGAAGAGATGCAAAGTGTTCCTTCCACCTACGCAACACACTCTCCTCCGTTTTCAGAAGCCTCCCATCTGAACTCTTAATAGTTTGTGATGAAATAGACTTCTTTCCACGGAGGCGGCGCACGGTCTGCCAGAATAACTTGTTTGCCAAACCATAGTCTGCCTCCAATTTCTCCCCAAACTTCTCCCAGGCCTTGGCTTTAGCTGTTGATATTGATATTGTTTTTGCTGCTGCTTTTCGCACCTCAGTGTACCGCACTCGACTCGAAGTTGACTTATTTGCAAGCCATAGCAAATAGGCTTCCTTCTTTGCCTTGACAGATTCTTGGACTTCACTGTTCCACCGTGCAGTGCTTTTCTCACCGCCCTATGCCACACTAAGCCACTTACAACCACAGCACAATGCAGCCAAAGTAATCACAGCAGTTTTAAACAACTGCCACTCCTCTTCAACAATACCACGGTCACTGGGTAGTTCTTTGAAACTTGAAGATATGTTATCTGCAAAGGTCTTCCTCACAGCTCTATCCTCCAATGCCTCCCATTTGATGCTCCAAGTTTGTCTAAACCTAGTATTTCGCTTGGTTGGCATGGATTCAGAGTACTGCAAAGTGCAGACAACAAGGTGGTGATCAGTTGTTGATAGTTCTGCCCCTCTTCTCACACGAGTATCCAACACTGATCGGAATAAGTCGGCTGAAACGATTACAAAATCAATCAGTGACTTCTGGTCCATTGCATCCCTGTACCAGGTATACTTATGGACATCCCTGTGCTGGAAGAAGGTGTTTGTGATGGAAAGTCCATTGTTGCAACAGAGATCCAACAAGCACCTCCCATTCGTATTTAAATCGGGATCACCATTCCTCCCAATCACGCCTTTCCACGTTTGGTCATCAGCCCCTACGTGTGCATTGAAGTCGCCCACCAGGATGACAGAATCTGCACTCACTCTCCTGCTAAGAGCAGCATCAACTTCATCTAGAAAAAGTGGGTACTCTGTGACTGCATTCGGAGCATATGCAACGAATAGAGAGAGAGAGAGAGAGAGAGACCATTTCCCTATCTGAAGCCTCAGGAGACACAGTCTTCTACCTAAGGGGGTCCAATCTGCAACATAATCTGCCAGCCGGGGACTTGTGAGTATCCCCACTCCCACCTGGAAAGTCATGTTAGGGTCGACACAATAGTAGAAAAGCTTCCACCCTCCTTCTAATTCCACAGTTCCAGAACCCGGACGTTTCGTAGAGGTTATACCTATGATATCCAGTCGATACTGTTTGGTTTCCTCCACTAACTCTGATCCCTTTCCTGTCATGGAGAATACGTTCCAAGTGCTGATTGATATGTAACTCCCAGTTAAATAATGATTTATGATTAAACCAAGCTATTTAAACGAATTTGTGGTTTATAATAATTGAGAATCGTAGTAAAGTAAAGGATTGTTAGGAATGTTGCGCTTATTGTGCTCATGGAAAAGCATAAGTTTTAGTTTTATCACTGTTAAGCACAAGAAAACTCTCATCATTCCATCTCTTTTTTTACAGCTAGGACCATATTAACGTGAATAATAAGAAAAGAAATGTCAGGATTAGAAAAGAAGAGGGTAACATCATCTGCATAAATGATATTAGTTGTTGGCAACGCTCTAGGGAAATCGTTAATAAATAAGTTAAAGAGTAAGAGGGAAAGAAAAGATCCTTGAAGGACATCTTGGTTCCTCTTCAAAACTGAAGATTTACCGAAAAGAGTCAAGTAATAGCGCCGATTTAATAGTAGATCGGAAAGCCAAGTAGAGGAGTTGTGACATTCCATGCCAGTAGGTCCATTGCGCCCGGCAGAGGGCAGTAGTTGTCTCAGTCAAAATTTTTTGTAGTGTGCTTATTTCTTTTTTATTTGTGTTTTGTTTTTGTTGCTTAGTGAGTATTTAGTTATGTTGGGTGGTTTGTTGTAAGAAGTGAAATGGATTGGTCTGTTTGATTTAGTTGGTGGGTGTGTAAGTGAGTATTTGTTTCAAGTGCGTGTCGTTCTTGTGGGATGTGTGTTGCCGATGTTCGTTTATTTTTTTTTGTATTGCGCAGTTTGTATCGTATAATAAAATTAGTTGTTTATTGTAGCGAGCAGTGGTAATTACTTCGTACGTTATCAGTGGAATGTTATTAAGATATTGTTGTGGCTTAGGATTATTCATTGGTTTTTTTTCACGGCATGACCGTTTTCGCTCTTTTTATGGGGAGGGGAAGCGCTCATGTTTTGATGGAGATGCTATTGTTTCTTGAAGTTGTTCTTATGTGAGAACGGTGGCAGTCTCCGTGCCTATTGTTATGATATTTTTGTTTTTTTTAAGGAGTTGAATGTTTTGTTTTTCTCAGTTAAAAAAGAACTGCGGTGAAAAGTAGATGCGTGAAGAATGATGCATTTGATATTCTCCAAGAGAAGCGGCCATGTTGGCCCTTGTTAGAAAGTCGCCAAATAGGCATGTGTATTGCTCCTCCGTAGTTGTAATGGTCTATGAGTTAATTTAAATGACTTAATTAAAATCGTCGTTTAAGAATCAACGTCTATCGTCACGTTAATATTTCTAGACGCTATCTGTTGTTGTGGAGTTGCGGCCGCCGGACGCTTTCACCTGCTGTGGAAAGTTGGCGCTGGGCAGTGAAGCCCCAGCGTGTGGAAGGTAGAGGTCAATCTCGGATCCATGGGTGAGTGTGTTTTTCTGTATTCTGCCGTTGCGTGAAGGATGCTACCCCAGCGTAATAGCAAGCTTATTTGTCCTGCCAGCGTTAGCCCTGTTAGGAAAGTGCTTATTCGTTTTGTTCTAATGGGAAACTGTACCTTAGATGGTCGAGTAAACTGAGACAGTTCAGCTGCCTATTGAGGTTTAGGAAAATAACTATTCTTAATTCCTAGTATTCATGAAACTGATTGAAAGTTTTGAAATAAGAACTAGATGTTATTCTGTTTAATAATTAGGAGAGTACTTGGTTACGTAGGTTTAAGAGTATGAATGTTTCTTGTTGTTACAAGGTTATAGCAAGGGTTTGCGAAGCGATAAGTTGTAAAGGGGTTGGAAAAACTTGTGGTGGTACAGGTCAGTCATGCAACTACCAGTTGGTGCAACCTTAGTCCGCTAAGCAGTCATAACTAGCACTAAGATAAAAATTGCTCTCAGATATGCACCACGCAGAATCGAGCCCACAGGGGTTCCAGTGATCCTCCCCTGATTTATAGTAAAGGGATCACCCAACGCTTTCGTGCGCAAATTGGGCAGGAATATTTGTCGGCTCAAGGTCTGTGGCATGCGAGTCACACCAGCAGTTAGCTTGGGCTGCTTTGTGGAGGTTGTTATTTGAAATCTGGCTGTTTAACTGTTTTATTTCCCCTGCTTTAGCTCGCATCTGTCTCGTATAGCCCATGGCTAAGCCATACTTGGCTATAACCAAGCCAGGTTAAGGGTTATGTAGTAAATTCTGAGGGGCCCCTCCAAATGTATTTTAACTGTAATGCTGGGTGTGTTGATATGTAAGGTTAGGTTTGGTGAGACACTGCCGCTGCAAGGTTGTATATTTTTTTTTGAACATTAAAAATTATTCAAATGTGTTTGATGTGTGGTTCTGTCTTAATAGGCCAGTAGGTGAACCTTTTGGTGGACTTTTCTCTGTGGGTTTTCGAAGCTTGGGCGAAGAAATGCCGAACTCCTTTTCCTTTTCCTAAGGGGGAATTGATTTTTGACGTTTTCAGTGGGAACTTACGGGTTGGTTCCTCACAGAGTACCTCGAATGTTGAAAAAGGAAGATAATTTATAAAGTAGTAAAGGAATAGGGATAGAATCGAAAGCCTTTGAAAAGTCAATAAATACGGAGGCGTCACAGTTATTAGAAGACATTTCGGTTGAAACAAATTCAACTAATTCGTAGCAAGTGGTATCAATGCTCCGTATGGGGATAAAAGCATGTTGTGAAGGGTTGATCAGATTAAATGAATAAATAAATTGGGATAGCCAATTGTAAAAAAGGTTCTCAAAAATGTTCACTAGTGTGAGAAGTGTAGAAATCGGGCGATAATTAGAGTAGTCGTTGAGGTCGCCTTTTTTAAAAATAGGCATAACTTTCGTAAGTTTAAGTGCAGGCGGATAAGTACCGGTGATTAATGAATTATTAAAAATGTAAGCTAGTGGAAAGGCTATACAATGATTAATGGCAAGAGTATTATCTGATCGCATTCCAAGAGGATCAGGGGCCGAAGAAGATTTTAATTGCGAAGTAACTTTAATAACCTCTTCAGTTGTAGTAGGGATAGCAAAGAAGGTAGGAAGGTTTTGACTATTGTTAAAAGGATATTTGAACTGTTACAGATGGAAGAAGGAGGGAGAAGAGCAATAAGAAAATTTGTTAGGGATGAAGGGTCAAGATTGTGAGATTGTAAGAATGGAGAATTAGAGGCAATGGATCCTTTCAACATACTATTTAGAACTATCCATTTGGATTTGTTTTGAGGATATTTGAGAAAATAAATGACTATAATAATTTTGTTTTGAGGTTTTAATCTGGTTTTTAATGTTATTGGAAAGATCCTTGAAAGCACGAGATAATGTCAAAAAGGGCTTATGACGTAACTTACAATCTAAAATATTTTTTTCTTAGAAAGAGCTAGAATACAGGGGATTTTCCAAGGTTTACGAATACTAATGTTCAAAGGGTAATTCCTCGTCGGTGATAACGTAAAATACCATTCGTAACCGAGCTGGAGTTGAACCAAAAAAAGCATCAAATAATTGATTAACTTCGGTCAAATTAGAAAAAATCCGAGACCAATAGGTTAGGCTCAAAAAAGGATTTATAAATCGCAATTTGGGAAGAGGAAATTTTATGAGAATAAGTAACCGAGTTATGTGAGGGATTATTAGAAATTAAAGCATTAGAAAGTGATCTATAATACTATAATAGAGACGTCACTGTATTTACTTAAAAGAGCTGTATTAATATTAGGAAAACAAGAATCAATGGCTGAGTAAGAGTGGTGGTGTAACAAAAATTTGGGAATTGAATCAGTAGTAGGGGTTAGACCGGACCTAATAATAGGTTTAAACAAGCAGACTGTTTATTAAAATCTATATTAAAATCACCGATGAGTATTGTGTTTTTGTTTTTCATTTGTAGGTTAAAAAGTTTAGAAGTTAAAGAAGAACAAAAAGTTTTTTTTTTTTTTTTTTTTCGGGACAACAGGGTCCTGTAGTATGCTCCCGGGGTCCTTCGAGTCGTGGTATGCACATGCTCCTGGCTTCTTTTCCCAACTCTTTAGTTTCCCTTAGACATTGACTCTCCGAGGGGGGTACTTTTTGACCTTTTCTGCTGATCTTAGTAAGGAGAATGGAAAACCTATGCGCCATCATACTGCCTTTCCGCTGGTCTTCCAAGGGTTACCGTGGCCCCCTCCCTAAGCATAATAAATGGTTCACTCAACGCGTTCTTGTAACATTTTATTAGAGAACATTCCTCAGTTAAGAAAAGTTCTTTGGAGACACAGACATCTTCGTGCTTTATTTGTCTGGCCAGGCCCCCATTATTCTCACTGATTTATAAGATGTTTACAAGGGATTCATTTTAGAGAGACATATGGCTTGTTCGAGTTTTAAAGGATTTTGGAACTTCGTGGAATTTGGCCCTTTGAATACAGTTTTCTAGTCTTTCTCCAACTTGCTTATGAGATAAGTCAGAGCCCCAGAAATGGTCGAGCTGCATTTCTTAGCAGACGTATTTAGCAAATTTTATAAGGTATTATTCCGTATTTTATAACCATGCTCTAGAATTAATGTGAGTGTTAGTGGAAAGAGGCTATTGTGTAATGAATATGATACCCGGTTAATTCTCCTCCAGCTACAATCTTCTAATATTAAAAATGTTTGGGAAAATCTGAAAATCTGCCCTTTTACTTTTTGTAATATTTGTTTCTGTCTGAAACTACAGTTGATAATTCTTTGTTTAATGAAATTAATTGTTAGATTTTTACCATCAATAGCCATTCTTTAGCTATCAAATCTTTTATTGTTACACTAGAACTAAATGTTTGTTGGGAAAAAGTTTTTTATTCACAACAACTTTTGGTTTTTCCGTGTGTCGCGCGCACGTGAAAAATTTCGTGCCTGTCATGAGTTGTTGGGGTTGGATTAGTTTTTTTTTTTGGAGAGTTAGGCAGTATATTTTGAGTTTTTTGGTTGGACAGGTGGTCAGTTGAGATTGTTCGGCGTGGTTAGATTCTCAAAAACTTCTGCGGAATCTCAAGCCCGATGTTGGTTATGCTTGGTGGCATTTCATTTAGCCCCCGAGGTGGGCTACTCTGCCTTTCTCGAATCGACGTCAGACTTTCTTTGGCGTTTCCTGCTATTGCTCAAGCTTACCTACTTGATTTTAATTCAAATGTTCACCATTAAGAATTTGGACATCTCTTTTCGTTTGCCAGTTCAGCTGTGCTTCGTTTGGTAACTTCCACCGCCATGCTTTGGCTCAGGAATGGAGCGGGTAAATCCCTCTTTGCCTGACCTAGCAAGTTCAACAAAAAATGGGACTATTGTCTAGGTTAGTAATCAACCTTTTTGCACGGTTAGTAATCAACTGGTCTGTCGTTTCTTACAATCAGAAGTTTAAGCTTGTCAGTTTTCATCCAAGGAAGACGATTGTTGAACCAAAACGTCGTTCGAAAATGTCTGATCGGTTACTCCTATGGCTGCCATTAGTGCCAAGTTAGATTGGACCTATATCAATAAACCATTTATTTGACGAATTAATTTCTGTTGGCCTTTCATATGTTGTCAATAAATGCCTAATAACGTTTTGAATTGGTTTTTTTTGGCCGTGGACCGTTTTTATTTATGATTTCCGTTCCTTTATTTTTTCTTTTGGGCTTGTACCAAATAAGTAGTCCTATCCCTTCATAGCCTACTAATTTATCGTATTTTCCTCCCCCTCCCGCTCTCACTCTTCCCTTGTTTCCCTTGAGTATCTTTTCACCCTCTCCCTCATCTTACCCTTTCCACTTGCTTGGTTAAGCTTTACTTTTAAGTTTTTATTTTATATTCTTTAATCTTTCTTTACCTTTGTAACTTAACTTTACTTTTTATTTTTGAGCTTTTCTGTAATTACTCCTTATCACTGCTAGTGATTTATTAGGCAGCTTCACCGCTTGTGCCGCCAATAGACTTGCCCGATTCATCTCAACGAAGAATGATGAGTAGAGTTTGCTAATGTTTACTTGTTCAACTTAGTTCACCTGTTATTTATCTGTAGATCTACGGTGTCCAGTGCATCTGGCTTTACTTTCTATTATGAACTCTTCCTGGGGCCGTTTTCCCCCTTTTTTTCCAAACAAGGTTGCTGCGTTCATCGCCCAGTTAGATCATGCTAACTATCTTTAGCAAGATGTCAGCTGTCAATTATTTCTGAACATTCTCGAATGTTAGGACTTTTGATGGCATTACACTATAATTTATTTACTTTTTCCTCAGTCTATTGTCTGTACTAAAGTAATATTGATTTTAATCTTTGATTTTCTGCAGCAACAAAGAATTGCAATAAAACTCCAATTTCATTTGGATACTGAGTATGGGTCAATGATTCATATAAATGAGATTATAACAAAGGGCGGGGTGGGTTTATCAGTATTTGGGTATCTGCAATAATAGTTTCTTTAACCCTTTGGTCACTTAATTGAAATTCGCACTAAGAGTCTGAGGACGTAGTTTATCCTACTCATTAGCTTTAAGCATGGGGCAACGCCTTACTGCAGCAATCCTTTCCATTTTATACCTGCATGTGTTTAAGAGGAACGAACACACACACACACACACACACACACACACACACACACACACACACA
>JAHWFO010020901.1:559076-578884 GCA_023313115.1 Rhysida immarginata
ACACACACACACACACACACACACACACACACACACACACACACACACACACACATACACCAGTTATTTCTCGAAGAAGTCTCCTTGCTTCTCTAAACATTTTTTCCAGCGTTTTGGGAGCATCGGGATACAGCTTCTGTAGAAATCTTCAGGCTTTCGAAACTACGTCAGGACAGCCTTTTTCACATCCTCATTGGAGCCAAACCTCTGCCCTCCCAAGAACTCTTTCAATGGTCCGAAAGTGTGATAGTTGCAGGGGGAGAGATCTGGGCTGTATGGAGGATATGGTAAGATGTCCCATTTGAGTTCAGTCAGTGTGTCCATAGTCAGTTGGCTGTGTCTGGTCAGGCATCATCTTGCAAATATCACTGGTAAGGAGTCCTGGTTGCTTTTTCCTTAGTGCCGGCTTCAGTGACATCCTCAAAATGTCACAATTATAGGGTGCATTTATGGTTCAATATTCTTCCAGAAAATCTGCATGAATGATACCCTTAATGTTCCAGAATACAGTCGCTATTCAATTTTGTTGGCAACAGTGTCATCTTGAATTTCTTGGGTCGTGTGGTGAGTCAGTGTATCGCCACTCCATGCTCGCACGCTTGCTTTCAGGAGTATGCATACGAATCCATGTCTCATCGGTGGCCAGAACACGCCTTAGGAAGCTGTCACCTTCCCTGTTATATCGCTGCAGCAGTATGGAACCACTCTCCAAGGATCCTGGGTGGTTTTGTGATCCTTGGAGAGTTGCTTAGGGACTCATCTGGCACAGATCTTGTTGAATTTCAGCTTACTATGGATGACGATCTCCACACTGCCAGTACTGATGTTCAGTATTGAAGCCAATTCTCGGACATGAATCTGCCTGTTGTTCCTTATCAGCTCATTTGTCCGTGTGATGATGCCATCATTGACAGCAGTTTTGGCCTTGCCTTATGAGGATTCTCGCCCTCCTTCAAACTTTTGGTGTCAAGTTAAACATGACTTTGAAGTCTCTGATGAATTTCAGATGCTTTCACACCTTCGTTGTGGAGAAACTTGATGATTGTTCGTTGTTCCACTTTGGTCGACACATCGCTGTCTGCCATTTTGTTTAAACAAACAATCGGTTATCATGGTAACTGGATAAGTCGTGCTGCATTTGCATGACAGGCGGTAGTTGCCATCCCAACAATGAAAGTTTAGATTTTTTAACAATGAAATTTACAAAACATAAAGTCCAGGTCAAATTTGAACGCTCCTCATATGATAAATAGAAGCGGCACTGTAATATAGCAATTTCAGGTATTTCAGAAGAGCCATGAGAGTAAGTTTCGTTAAAAATAATAATCTTAGATACGACTATAATATTGGACAAAGAACTGGGGAAAGATTAGTATAGATGCTGCGGATATTTAGAAAGAAAAAGTTTAAGTATTGATCAACAGAAGCAGCGTGTATAGAATTAAGAAACGCGTTTAAGGAGTTTAAAGTAACAGGAAAAGTAATAACAGAAGTCATTTAAAAGGAATTAAACAGAAGAAAATTTTGAGAAAATAAAAAAAAGAACAATAAAAAATAAAATTGAGCTGAAAATACAGAAAGAGAAACAGAACAAAGAAAATAGAAAAAGAAGGAGAAAGTGAATAATAATAAGAAACGCCGTTAAGAGAAAAAAGAAAGAAGCATAGAAAAAGAAAAATGTCCTTGCATGACAGTTTGTAAATAGCACTTCCTTCAAATTTCAATGCGCGGAGTTATCAGGAGGATTGATCATACAGTCGCAATTCTGGTCATTTCTGAAGGCAATTTTTACATTTTTGTCTGTGTACAATTTAGTTATTTTTGTCAACTTCAGGGATAATATTTGTAGCCTAAATGTGAAAAATTTGGACATTTTTCTTGTCTAAAATAGTTGGATAAATTCTTTACTATATACTGGACATTTTTGACGATAGAGTAAAGATGAGGCAGAAATCGTTTCAGTCTGTCCATATTGTATATGATTTTTAATTCTTTTTACTTAAGTATACTGGTGATGGTATATTGCTCGGCAAATATAATATTTTGTGATGTTTATTATACAAAATGCGTCATCTGTAACAAACATCACGTATTGCTTGCAAATTTATAAGTTTGAACTTGAAGAATTTGAAAATTCTACTTTCCTCCCTAATTTTACATATTAATGCCAAATTTCTCTATATGAATTTTATTATATGAACAGTACATAACTCATAACTATTCCTTTTTTTATTTTATTTTTTTCCCCCTTTAATAGGTTCTGCCAACAAAATCCTATCCGTGCCTTTGCATCTTTGAGTTTGATGTTGTCATGCATGTACACAGGTAAATTTTTCATTTGTCATAATATTTTATGAAACAAACTTCCTAAACAAATTTTTAGTAAGTTTATAAAAGCCTTTGATTCTGTCCCAATAAACCTCCTGATTTATAAACTTTCCAACTTCTATAACATACGGGGTCCCCCACTAAACTGGCTAACTGAATTTTTAACCGATCGACAGTATACTTTAACTTTAGGAAATATAACCTCCAGAACTTTAGTACGTAACCTAGGTGTTCCCCAAGGATCAATACTATCTCCGCTGCTTTTCAGCCTTTTTATAAATGACCTTTCACAAGCTCTTTCGCCCTCTTTCACTATCTTTTATGCTGATGATGTTACTGTCTCTTATGCTGATAGTACAATTGCGAATCTACAAACTTCTATCAATCAATCCCTGATTATCTTAAGTAATTGGAACCAATTAAATCAATTATCTTTTAACCTTAATAAAACTAAATACATGATCTTTGCACAGCGGAATAAACAATCTGTACCTCGTGAATTACCCATTTACTACAATTCTCAACCTCTATCCTTTACTGAAACTTTTAAATTCTTAGGATTGCATATATCCCCAGATTTATCATGGAACAATCATGTAAAAGAATTATCTAAGACTCTTAGTAAACGACTTGGCATAATCTCGCAGCATCACTATCTTTCATCTAGAATATTATTGCTATTATACAGTACACTGATACATTCAACTATCTGCTATGGAATACAGTTCTGGGGCTCTACCTCTAAATTTAACTTAACAAAACTCCTACGCATCCAAAAAAGGTTTCTTGAAGCTCCCAATACGTTCTCATGTATCGCCCTACTTTGAATGCTATAGAATATTAACTATTTTTCAAATATATATTCAACAATTACTAACGTTTATATTTAAAATTATTAATGGACATTTAATTGTATCTAATCCTCCAATAATACATCATCAGCAAGATTTTCACAATTACCCTACCCGATTTGCCTCCTCAATAAGATGCCCATTAACCCGTCGAAATTATCATAACAACTGTGCTTCTGTTGCTGGTATAAATTGGTGGGCCCGTGTGCCTGAACATCTGCAGCAAGCTCCAACCCCTGTTTCTTTTAAAAGAAAGTTAAAACCCTTTCTAAATACATCCAGCCACTCCTTTTCCCTCTAATCTTAACCTTATATAACTTTATTCTTTGCCAATGTATTAATGAGATTGTATCAATTCATATATATATATATATATTTTGATAATTTTTGTTGATAATTAAATTTATCTACTTAATAATTTGCAACTTTATATATTATATATTTATTAAATTAGACATTAACCCCTATTTATTATGTATTTTTTAAAAATTTCATTCTGTATTTATTCAGCAACATCACTTTTGTAATTTGAATGATGGAGCCCCCTAAGACCTAACTTGTCGGTGTAATACCATACTGGTCTGAGACGAGCTCCGATGTACTATACTTAACTAATAAATAAATAAATAAATAAATAAATAAATAAATAAACAAGAAAGTTTTCTTAACCTAAATACAAAATCAAGCATCCCATATTTTAAAAGCATTTTTTTGAAATGGTATTAGTTTGAATTCACAAATTAGCTCAATTGGTAGAGCAACCCCGACTCGAAGATAAAAATTCTCCTTACCCTTAAACCATCAAATAAATTGATGAAAATTCAACTCAAAGAGAAGATAATAATATACTGAAGATATACTTCAAATAGATCATGAATACAAAGAGAAAAGGGAAGGAAAAATTCCACAATCTAGACACGAACCAGAGACCTTGCCTACCACTGGCAACGCTCTAACCAATTGAGCTATCGCCAAGCTGCTTGAATGCCTATCTCCACTTGACTGCTTTATCTTCTAAATAAATAGATGGGCTTTATAATACTTCAGTTTTCACTGCTAATATTACAACCTTTTTGCTCTGCCATCATCAGATATGACACAAGAATAAGTAGATGCTGTTAAATCTTTATATCAATCACAGGCTTGTTTAACCATACATAACATACATGACCAGGCTGTCTCTAATAGATCTGCCACTCACAGATGAGTCTTTTAACATTTTAAGGAATGTGCTTCTTCTGAAAATGCCTGAGTTGCTTGTGTGCTACATTTTACAAATCTAAAACGTAGAAGCATTAAACATTGATTAAAAATGGTGATTTGGGTGAAAGATTTTTAAGCCTGAAATAGAAAATAGGAAAGTATATGGTAAATACAGTAGAACTTGCTTATAGCGACATCGGTTTCAGCAAAACCCGTCTATAGCATCAGGTTTTCTGTGGTCAGCTATTGGTTAGCAGTTCATTGATAGAACTAAGGCGACCACTGAAGAAATTACAGTCGAAACTCGTTAATACGAACTCGGTTAATACGAAAACCTGATTAATACGAAAAATTTTGCTGGCCCGTCCTCGGGAATGATATTTACATGTAAATTCATCCTCTTAATATGAACGATTTTTAATTAAAGTCCATTTAATACGAAGGAAAATTTCGGAAATTTAGTGAAAAAATAGTGATCAGAATAAAAATTCTAATAAATTTTTGAGGTGTACATTTTTCTAAAATAAAGATTAAATGTTTTCTGTTATCTATTACCACTGACTTCTAAAGAATCACATGTTATTTTGGGTGTGACGAACACCACTAATCACGTGGTGTTCACTAACGCGAATCTGATTGGTTCTGTATGAGAGCGCACTTGTTTCAAAAGAAATTGAATCACGTGGCAATTTTAAACAGGAATCTTCTTCGATACAGTCTACACAGCTGCAGACTACAGACTACAGCAGTCTACGTACTGCTACACAGCTGCTACAGCATGTCCGACGTAAGGAAAAAGAAACGAAAGGATCTTTCGCTAGAACTGAAATTAGAATTCTAGATGCCATTGAAAAACCAAATGCAAAATAGGGCAGATTACTAAAGAATTTGAAATTCCTCCATCAACTTTGTCAACGCTAATAAAAAACGCTGAAAAAGTAAGACAGCAAGCAGAGACAAGTGGGACACTTAAAAGGAAACTGATGCGAACAGCAACACATGAGGAAATGGAAGAGGCATTATTGAAATGATTTCAACAAGTTTACTTTTTTCTATATTGTACACGTGCATTGTGTCATTACGTCAGTGCCATTGAACGATGACTAGATCGTTCAACAATATTTAGATAGAAGGCAAGATGGCGGAGTCGAAAGTGATGATGATCCCGGGAAAATTCAGCACTCTACTCTGTCAACACAGCGTATGATTACTGTGATGGACGATCTCAAATGATTTATTTTGTATGGGGAAAATGTTTTTCCAGATTTATTTACGTTATACTCAAAAGGATAATACGAAAAAAATTTATGGTCCCGACGATTTCGTATTAACGGGTTTCGACTGTAAGTAGTTATAGACTTCATTAAAAATGAAACTATAATTATTTACATTATTGAATTTATATTATTTACATTATTAAATGTATATAAATAATGAAGATTGCTATATGAATAATAAAATTACTGAATATATTACTATTTAAGATATTATGGGACACTAAAACAAAGTTGTTCGATCCTTTTTTGTCACACTAAATTCACGATTACTGATGTTGATGCATTTATTCAAAATTTTCTGAAATTTTGTATTTTTGAGTTTAGTGCTGCGGCCTATATCCGAAAAACATGGTAACCTTATGTTCCATATACAACAATTTTTCACCCCACTAGGCTGATAATATGCATCTCGGTTAATACATTACTCATTTATTTAGGTCTCTTGGATGTCGTTATAACTAAGTTCTACAGTGGTCATAATAATAATTCTTAGCTGTTTTCATATATTCTGTTATGATCTCCTTGTCATCTTGAAATCGTGTGATACACCCAGCATTCTCCACTGTGATGAGGCAGTTGGAAAACTCATCTAGATTAGTCTGGCATTCCTACCAAAAGGTTGGCAGACATGTCTCTTTGGTGTTATACCTGAAATGGAGCGAGCAAATGTGTAATCCACCTTGCAGGAACCTATGTCATGTGGCAAGCATTGCCATAGCCTATGTGAATCTTGTGTATGATCTGAAATTAAATATACTGTAAAATAATGGTGATAATTGAAAAATTTTGCACATAATTTATTTGTTTCAATGTTCTCTATAATTTTAGCACAAAAAATACAGGGGGTCTTGTTTGAAATGCCCTGATTTCATTTTGTTACAAAGAAGTATTTATTGCCTATTTTGATATAGTTTGTAGAAAACAATCAAGAGACTTCTTCATGTCCCCCTTTCGTGACATGGAGGATGTCCAATCTATTTTCAATTTCTGTTCGTGTGTGGTGCAGCATTTCGGGAGTGACACTAGCAATGATTCATGTCTTCAAGTCTTGCATTCTTGTACCGTAAACGCAAAAGCTACGTAATTGATACATCTTTTTTGATCCATCTGTTGGGAAACTTGGTGTTTAAAGCATTCAAGATGTAATGCGACTAATGACATTGAGGTCCATCCTGTTCTAAAATGACGTTCGACTGGAGTTATTCCTACTGCGGAAACTGGTATGCAGCAATCTATCTAGATATATATTTCCTGTTACAGTGCCTTCTATGAAGAAGAATGGTTCAGTTGTCATGCTCACTATTAATTCACACCATGCTTTCACTTTTGAGCCATCTCATGTGGTCCGTGATTCGTTGTGGATGCTTAAAGCCCCAAATGCAAATTATATCATGTTCACTATCCCTGGCACATGAAAAATGGCTTCATCGGAAAACAAGATGGTATTAGTAAATTAGGATTCTGATCAATCTGTGAGGTAAGTCACAAGCAAGTTGCTCTCAATGCAGTCCACCCATTGGTTTGATTTCCTGAAAAAGCTGCGCCATGTATGCATGCAACTGTTAACATTTATGCAGAGTTCTATGCACAGTCACTCTTGGCATCTATAATTCCCTTAAGCACGTCAGATTGATTTCCACCTGTTCATCGGTTGGCCTGCACCATGTCTCTTCAGCACCTATCCACTTCCAGAATTGCCTATGCCATTTCTTTTTCTCTTGAAACCTGGTGCTGCTTTGTGATAAATCCAGCACACCATATTACAATTGGCACCTTTTCCTATGGCGAGGCCATTTTTTTTCAAATAGTACCCCTGAAACATTTGAGAAGACTATGGAAAAATTCAGGCAGAAACTTTCAAATGTAAGGTCATCAATCATGAAGTTGTTGTATGACACTTGCAATAAACTAGCATACTGATTTTTACATGGCCATTGAAATCAGAGCATTTCATTTGAGACGTTCTGTTTATATCTCAACTTTTGATGTCTGTTGTCCTTGGTCATTTAAATTTATTTTCTTTACAGTTAGAATTAATAACACGGAATACGGAAGCAAAGCTCTAATAGTTTCCTATACTAGCTGGTGGCGCCGGTTTCCTTTGTAGCGGATGGAGTGGCACTGCGGTAACCATGGCGACGCCGAATGGCTACTCTCCACTCTTCCCAAAATTCTTGAATTTTCACACGAACTTTTAAATATAGGCCCTTTTAAACACAGCGCAGTAGGCACCTTTTAAACGTTTTTGCCAAGGTTTTATTATGTGTTCACCATCTTGCCTTTGCGAAATTCCACAGAACGATAAACGGATATTCTTCACGTGGGAACATGACAAGCAGTCGCTCATGGAAGATGCTCTTAACATGTCATATATCATCATTTTAGTTTCGAATCTGTGCCACTCCATCCACTAGGGTTTTTTTAAACATTGCGCCACTCAGCGAGCAACACAAAAAGATAGGGAGCTTCGCTGCCTTTTACCAAATTAATAAAATGTCAGTGTCTTTGTTTTCCGTAATATTGCTAAGTGTATTGTGAAAATGGTATGTACAGGTGTTACTAAATATGCAGCAAAAATTCAAGGGCTATTTTAAGAATCTTTTGTCCTCTGATGATTTTGTTATGTCGCTTTGTTTCGAAGATACAAGGCGATAAAGTTTTTTTGAAAAAAATAATACCGATATAACAACATTCTCATTACTAAAAACTGCTATTTTTTCTGCTCACACCACGTTAATGTGGATACTGAAAACACTTTCAGTCTACCCATAGATTTCATACGTACAGTGGTCCCTCCACAAGTCAGCATCCGTGGTTCCAGGGCCTTGCCGTCTTGCGGATTTTCCCGACTTGCGGAATTCCAAGATGGCGGACCCTCTCCCCCCATATATTTAAATGTTGGGCGAAACTTCTTATTCTCGTTTTCAACTTTTTCAGATGACAGCAAATTTGTGTACAATTTAAAAATATGTTCGAATAATGAATTTCTTGATACAATAATGGGAAGTATGATGACTTGGTCATACCAAGCAAAATTATGATCGATTGTTCATGACAATCCACGAACGCGACAACTATCTTCCAACTTCCAAAAGCGGGACAAAATTGGAATGTTTACTAAAAAAATGAGATAATAATGTTTTCAAGAGAAAATAACAAAGAATTCATCACTAAGCATTCCGTTTAAAGAGGCCAAATTCGCTAAAAACGTCAGCGATGTTTCCTTTACACCCTATAGAAATCTTGGAAAAACGAACACACTTAAGGCTTTTATGAAGTTATTTGATTAAAATATTAATAATATTAAGAAATAATTCATTATATTAACAAATTTAAAAAAGGTTTAATGCAGTACTTTTTTCCACTTAAAAAAAAAAAAAAATTAACAAAGAGCACGAAGTGATGGAGGTATTTTGGATTTGATCAACTAACTTTCCAATTGATTTTAATGATAAACAACACACGGATATCGTAAAATAATGCATCGAATAAAATACAGTAGAAAAAAATCTTTTAACGCTAATACGTGCTAAGCATTTCCAACGCTAAAACGTCGGCAATTCCACTCTTCGCCAAAAATATGTATTCGCATCTACTTCATTGCCGAGTTGCTCTCGTATTCTTCAGTAAATTAACTAGCTTTCGAAGAAGAAAATTGCAAGAAAAAATTAAACCAGATTAAATATAGCAACACTTTTTCAAATTAAGACATCTTACTCACAAGTCGGCATTTGAAATTTTTAATTGTAGCCGCTTATGTGGGAAAGGGGGAGGAGTGCCTCCATAATTAGTCACCATTCCGAATTTCTTGGAAAATAATCACCTCGAAGAAAGCTGGCTTATAACAATTCTCATATTAATTTCCATAATTAACTTTTATATCCCTCCAAAACAGGCTATATGCATTAGGTGAACTGTAAAATTGTTTAACTTAGAATATTTTAATCGTCATAATTGTTACAAATTATACATTTGTGCAAATATCCCCGACCGGAAGTTATTGTCCGCCATCTTGGATTTCATGAAAAAGTTGCCGACTTGTGGAATACCGACTTGCGGAGTGACCACTGTATTGTTAAAAATGAAATCACATCGTTGATGGGGTAATAAAATAAGAAAAATACCTGGTGTTTTTGAGTTCGGCAATCAATGAGAAGATGATTGGATTCAGGGATCCTAGCTGGTGGTAGTCATTTATAGCAATTATTGTATATTTAACAAGCATTACATGTAATATTAAATAATAAAAGATTGTTTTGTCGAAAAACCTTTATCACTCTTATCTTTGAAACAAAGCGGTATTCCGAAAATCATCAAAATATGAAGAATTCATAAAATACCCAAAAAATCATCCCTCGAATTTATGCCATATGTTTAGTAAATACCCTGTAAAATGTTGTAGAATCTAAATTTGTATACATTTTGTCATACTTAGGTAAAGAGAAGGACAAATGGAGTCCAACAGCTCATAAACCAGAAACGGAGCAATTAGAAACATTCAACATGCATGCAAATGATGCTGAATCTCTCATTGTTGCTATGGAAAGGGTAACTGTTTTGTTTGATAGGTAAGTAGATTTTGTATGTATCTCGTTTGACCTGCATTCCTCCTTAAATAGAATGCTGGAAATCACTGTTAAAATATACAGGATGAATAAAAAGTAAGGGGATAAACTTGTGGAGGTGATTCCTGACAGGAATGGGAATATAAAAGTTCATATCAATGTAACTCCAGAAATGGACGGTGAGCCTGCAATAAAGTAATTAGCACTGGCACATGACATTACACATTATATGGTATTAATTTCATCCATGTTACAGTAGATGTTCAAAGTGTCCGCCATGGGATGCAATGCAAGCTTCCGCATTTCGCATCATGGATTGCCTCACTCTTCTGAAAATTCCAGCTTGGTTTTGTAGCTCGGTAAATCCGTGTGGCTTCTTGACTGCTGCCATGCGTTTGACTGTAGACGAAAACCATCTTGGCTTGTTCTTGGAAGGAATAACATACCATTGTCTTTCAATGTCGCTCAAATCACACAATCTGCAACACAGAATAGCACATTGTGAGTGTTGTTATGAGAGAATGATGTTGTTCATCAGTGCCATCTACCTGGGCAAATAACAGTTTCCAGACATATTTTGATATGAACTTATTTGTTCCCTTTCTTGTCAGGAATCACCTCTTACTGTTTATTCACCTGTAAAAAAAAAATTGTTATCAATATCATGAGTAAATAATTTCATTGATGAAATTTCTTTTAGGTCAATAAATTGGGAGTTCTTAGTATTGTTTCTATCAATGAAATTGGTAGAGACTTTACAATACAATAAAGGGAGAACAGAGTTTCCAATTAGTTTTGCCATTTATTCCTGGCTTTATCAAGGATATAGATCACACAAGAGGCTCTCATCCTTATATACAGAAATGTGGTACAATGGAGTAATAGGATTGGATAAAATATAACAAATGGCATGACAATACGGTACAATGAAGGTAGAAGCAAAATAAACAGCATAGGTGTAGGTTGATTATATAAGAATACAGTGAGTGAAAATAAGAGAATGGGTACACTATAAAAGGTAGGCTAACTGGATGAAAGCAGAAAGGTTATTTGTTATCCAATCGTTATTTTTCTGCTTTTATCCATTCTCTTATTTTCACTCGCTATATTCTTATCAAAGTACACCTATGCTGTTTATTTTGCTTCTACCTTTGTTATACTGTATTGTCATGCCATTTGTTATATTTTATCCAATCCTATTACTCCATTGTACCATATTTCTGTATAAAAGAGCAAGAAGCCTCTAGTGTGGTTTATATCCTTGATAAAGCCAGGAATAAATGGCGAAACTAGTCAGAAACTCTGTTCTCCCTTTATTGTATTGTAAAGTCTACCGATTTCATAATTTCTTTTAATACCAAAGAAGTGAAGAAACCAAATCTAAAGCACTAGCTGAAATACCCAGTGTTGCCTGGGAGTAAAATAAAGCTTATTTTTTCAGAATAATGTTGTTCTGTTGCCAAAATGTATCAGGTCATTTAAAAAGTTCTTTGGTGTTTGTGCAACCTGATCTTCAATAATTAATAGCACCCGAACCCCTTAACAGAAATGACTCTGACTTACCTGAGTTTCATCCTCACACCTATTCCTTTGAGAAGAGTTCTTAAATAAATTATTTTATCATCATAACAAGCAGTAAATGAGAGTCTACTATGGTGACTACTGAAGTCAAAATTCTAGTAGCATTCCTTTTTGAATTCAGACTGGGTCACAATACAACTGAGAAATGCCAAAATGTATGTCAAGCATATGTAAAGGAACTGTGTCAACAAGAAAACATCAGTTTTGGTTTCGAATTTAAAGATGGAGATTTCTTTTGAAAATAACCTCTACTCTGGATGACTGCCTGCTATCAATGAAGATGCATTGAAGACATTTATTGAAGCTAATCATGCCAAATCTGTCATGAATTAGCCAGACAACTCTCTGTAACAGAGGAAATTGTGCAAAACCATCTTTGCTTACTGGGAAAAGCCAAAAAAGTTGCATAAAACAGGTCCTCATTTTATGTCAGCACAATAAAAGCGCAATATCTGACTACTTGCTCTTTTGTGGTCCACTGTCATCATAGAGCATGGCCGTAACCGTAAGGGGGTCGACATGGGTCAACGACCCCTCCCAATTTCAGGAAAATTCCCCGAAAATTATTTATTACAGGGTGTTTCAAAATTATGTACAATAAATTTAGTGACATATTCTTCAGGTCAACAGAAGACGAAAATGTTCTATAGCACTTTGTCTGGAAACGATTTGTTTGCGAGTAATCCAATATCATACAGTAGTGAAGCACAGTAGTTAGCAGACGATATTTTAGCCGTTCCAGCGTTTTGACCCAATACTAGGTTGAATGGTTTGTTCCATTTAAACCTACTTTAGGGTTGTTCCATTAGTTGTGTACGGTTGTTTCCATTACTGTAGTTTCACTACTGTACATCCACTAGGAATATCAATTTCAGAACGTTTGCGTGCTTTGACATACGCATTACGATTTACGTAAAAAAAAGTCATGTACACGTATTCCAGTGCAGAATACACTGGCACGCACCTAATGTATGGTCTTGCGGACGGAAATGCTGTGGAAGCAAGAAGACTCTACCAAGAACGCTTTCCGAATAGACGTTTGCCAAATAACCGAACATTTGTATCTGTCGACAGACATTTGAGGGAGCGTGGTTCCTTTGGCCGTCAAACAGGACAAGGGCGGCCTGTAGCACATTCTCCGGATGAGGAGGATGTGATAATTGACATCATACATGATGAACCACAGACAAGCACCCGTCGTATTTCTTCCATGGTACACATTCCGCACTCATCTGTTTGGCGCATTCTTCACCGTCAGCTTTTGCATCCATACCACCTGCAACTGGTTCAGGCACTGAACCCAACGGACTATCCACACCGACAACGATTTTGCCAATGGATACAACGTTGTCATGCTGCAGACCCTAGTTGTCTCAGCCAGATACTTTTCACGGACGAAGCAACCTTCACCCGGACAGGAATCGTAAATTCTCACAACCAGCGCCATTGGGCAGATGCTAACCCGCATGTTACCAGAGCTCGAGCGCATCAAGAGCGTTTCTCCGTGAACATTTGGTGTGAAATTGTCGGAAATAACTTAATTGGCCGTTATGTGTTGCCGCCACGATTGACTGGGCGAACGTATCTTTTGTTTCTGCAGAATGCATTGCCAGAATTACTGGAAGATGTTCCTCTTTTGATAAGATCTAATATGTGGTTCATGCATGATGGCGCTCCAGCACATTTCAGCCATGTTGTGCAAGCACACCTTAATGCTGCATACACGAATCGGTGGATAGGTTGAGGTGGACCGGTAGCCTGGCCTGCAAGATCACCTGACCTTAATCCCTTGGACTTTTTTCTGTGAGGTCATGTGAAAACGATCGTCTACAGCACAGAAGTTCCTAACATTATGGATCTGCGACAACGAATTGAAAATGCATGCCAAACCGTTCGTAATGCTGGCGACGAACTCTTCCATGACATCAGACGGTCGCTCATGCAACGAGCCGAAGCGTGCGTGCGAGCTGGCGGCGGGCACTTTAAACAATTCCTGTAATTTGGAGCCACGGGTTTAGTTGGCTGTATCGCGTAAATAAATCGTTTCCAGACAAAGTGCTATAGAACATTTTCGTCTTCTTTTGACCTGAAGAATATGTCACTAAATTTATTGTATATAATTTTGAAACACCCTGTATAAATTCCGGGAATTTAATATTTTAAAATACAGTGGAACCTCGGTTCATGAACTTAATCCGTTCCAGGAGTCTGTTCGTGAACCGAGGCAACATTCCCCATTCAAATCAATGTTAATACAATTAATCCGTTCCAACGATCAAAAACAGATTTTTTTTTCCCATTAATTTTTATGTGGGTGCAGTACAGTAATTTAAGAACGACATTAAAGACAATTGTACAGCCATGCTCTCGCTAAGTGTCTTAAAGACAACCAAGTTGCCAAGATAGAAAGCCCAATGGAAGGCAGACAGCCGGTTCATAGATCGGGAATTTCTCCTACCCAAACCATCAGAAAATTTGATGAACTCGCAATAAGAAATAAAGAATATGAACTGGAGGAGCAAACTCACAAATAAATGAAATTGTTTGAGGTGTCGAGAATAACAATAAAGATATAAAATCTAAATTGCGAACGATATTCACACGAATACAAAGTTACTGTATCTATCTGCGCATGCGTACAATGGCAAGTTAGTGATGCGCCAGTTCGTGAACCGAAATTTGGTGCGTAAACCGAAACAAAAACTGTTGTTCGTGAACCGAGGTTCCACTGTAATTATTTAAAATACAACACCATTAAAAAGCAACGCGGTGAAAAGCGCATGGCAGTGGCAGACACCACACAAAACCTCGAATCCAGGCTCGTAACAACGCTAGCTTTTGGGTTTGAGGCTAGCTCCTTCCGTTAAAAGAGAGTTGAAAATGCCAGAATGAAAGACGATGAGTGCTGGAAGAGAAAACGTGGAGCAGCAGTTTACTCTCAAAATATTACAAAGTTTTTTAAAACTCAGAAAGATCAAGATCACGGGAATTATTATGGCGATGATTTTCTGATTAATTCCTTGGAGGATCAACATGAAGAAGAGCAAATGGAACAAGCCACAACAGACCTTTGCAGAAAAGGTCTAACATTTATTTCTTCCTTAATTAAAAACATGGATAGATTGTCTTAGGTAATATTAAAAAAGTATTCAAAAACAGTATCAATCGCAAAATATGTAGGCCCTATTCATAAAAGAAATAGTTAAAGATACTAATGTTAGACTAACATAGGCAGTTGTTAATATAACCTGGTTCCCAAAATCCCAACTAGGGTGGATTGCGAATTGTTAATTTTGTGCAAGGTGATGCAAAGCATATCCACTTATTTTGGTATTGCTTGTAACGTGTATTTTTTCACCCGCAATAATAGGATCCCTTGTTTCTCTATTTTAAACATTCTGTATCTGTACGATATACTATAGTAACATTTCTTTTACAGTCATGTTCTCTGACTTGTCAGTTACAAACCGATTTCTTTTTTCCATAGTGTACAGATACTTTGGAAAATGAAGTTGTACCAATGCATGATGACATGAGACTTTTCATTAATGGGAATATGACACCACAAGAAATCGAGTGCATCGTAAGAGCATGTCTGCCAGTCAGAAATACTTCTTGCTCACCAAACATTTAAAGCCCCAAGAGTCGCAAACCTTTCCACGAGTATGTTGGAGGTTGCTTCCAATCATTTAAAGTTCATTTATTATATGAATTCAACTGGCTTGTTTACAGTCCAAAATTGAATGCATGTATTTGCATCGTATGCGTATTATTCTCAGGGATGCATTAGGCTGTTTAGTTAATAAACCGTTCATCAAATGGCACCATATGACCAAAATCCTAAAACCACATTGTGAGAAGAAATATTATCTTAGTGCTAAATTGGAAACCCTATGACGACCTTTCCTGTCATTTCTGACGAATTCCTTTAAAACGAAAAATGTGGAAACAAATCGTCACATAATAAAGCGTATAGCAGAAGCTGTGTTGTTTTGCGGAAAACAATGCATAGCTCTTCGGGAGAATGAAGAAAAATTAAAAGATTTAATGGAAGGAAATCTGAAAGGAAACTCTGGTAACTTCTTGGCTGTCTTTAAAGTTATCAGTGAACATGATGAAGTTTAGGCTGAACATTTATGCCATCCGAAGCTGAGAAATGCAATGTACATGTCTCTAAAATTCAGAATGAAGTAATTGATGTGAGTGGCAATCACATTATTCTTGCTGATATTGTCAAAGAGATCCAGAAAGCGCAGTTTTATGCTGTTATCGCAGATGGAGTCGTTTCACATAATGTTGAACAAATGCCTCTCTGTGTCCGATTTGTTGATACAGACTGCAACATAAGAGAAGAATTTTTAATGTTTTACGAATTGCAGATGCCTATATTGCAAATGCATTGAATGACCTGCGCTTATGTAAAGAAGATATTCGGGATTCAATATTGTCAAGTGGCAAAGTTGGAACGCAACCAAAAATTAAGCAACTGTGCAGTGAAAAAGCAACATGTGGGCATTGTCATGATCATGCCTTAAACTTAGTCATCGCTCACTCATGCAGCTTGCCTCCTGTAAGAAATGCAATCGATTCGAGCAAATGTTCTTCATAAGTGCATTGGTAATGAGAGTTGAAGGAAAGCGATGATAGATCTCTGTAGAACCCGTTGGGCAAGCAAGGCATAATGCTTAGTCATTTCTACACATCGTCTGTCCCATTAGTGGAAACTCTCGAATTTATTGGTCATCGGTTTCATTCAATCGAAGGAGAGGACTCAGCAGCCTACACCTGGGATTCCGAGTCTAAGAAACAAGCATTGGGATAGGTGACCAGGATAACAAGCTTTGACTTCATTGTTGCATTCTTGGTTCTTTACCAACTGCTTTCTCATCTTGGCAACATTACTGTGAAACTGCAAGAAAGGTCACTCAACATCCTTGAAGCATTCCAAGACTTCAAGGATGTGAAAATGGTGTACCAGCATATAAGAAGTAACGTCGAAGGGGAGTTTCACAAGATTTATGTGCATGCTGAAAGGATGGCTTCAACAGTTGATGTGCAGGCATCCACACCTCAAGTTGCATCTAGAATGACTAAGAGGAGCAATACACCAGCAGAAAGTCCTGAGCAATATTATTTTAACAATTCCATTTCTGGCTCATTTAAACTCGGAGCTGGATGAACAATTTTCCAGTGTTGCGATTACATGTTCTTCTCTGTTAAGCTTGATTCCTGCAGTGATCAGTAAGTTAGAAGTTGTTGATGTTACAGCAGCAGTCACACTATTTGAAGACGTCCTTCCAAGTCCATCAACCGTCGAACAGGAGGTGCTTCATTGGAAATTTGCTTGGAAAGGGAAGGATAATCTACCCCAAACATGCGCAGAAACCATAAAGAAATGTGATATCACTCTATCCCAATATTTTTGTTTTGCTGAATCTGCTGTGTACCTTGCCAGTTACATCTTGTGAATCCGAAAGAAGTGCTAGCTACTTTACGACACCTGGACAATTACTTTCTGCATTAGCACTCATCCACTTTCATTTCAATCATACGATTGATTTGGATTGTGTTGTTGACATTTTCTCAAAACTGCATTCCAGAAAACTAGAGCTGGATAGTGTTTTATTTCAAATCTTCATTTAAAATATCAAAACACAGCGTAGATATACCGTAATTTTCGGCAGCAGCACCGCGGCGTTTCTGTTAATAAAAGTGAAAATTTTGGCGTGTGATCAGCCGCCGCGGCGCTACTGTTGGAGATTTTACAAAAAAAAAAAAAAAAAACGGTTGGCGCGCACACACACGGATATAGTGAACACGGGAAACGAAATTTGTCTTTAAGGAGAACAAGTTGCCTGTTGGCGTATTTCTTTTGTGCTTTTTAATTAATATTTCTTATAGCTGGATACACGGTAGGGGCGAAGGAGCTGAAGATAAAAGCGAAGATTGTTTTATATTTTTTATTTTTTAAAATTTTTTCTCTTAGGTTTCGAATTTTCTTTAAAGTTTCGTTTTTCTCGTTACCTTTTTGCATTGAAATCTAATATATCCCCACCAGATAATAATATAGGAAAATAAATAATAAATAATTACGCTACTGTCGGAGATTTTACATTTATGTTAAATATTTGCTGCTGCGGCGTATCAGCCGAAAATTACGGTAAATAAACTTATACTTAAAAGTTATCAGTAAATATTTTAAATGAAATAGCTGTGGTCCATTGGTGCAAGGACGTCAACGAATAGTTATTTTTAACTGACATTGGTGCAAGCAAGCATAAACAAAACTAAACAGATCAAATGCTAATATAATAAATATTAAATAACATATGAAGGAATATATTAATCATCATTCATAATATTGTTGGGATTTATGTGCATAATATTCATTAACACGTTTTTTTTTCAACTTTTTTACCTTCTACAACTACCTTTAAATAGTACAAAGCTTCATAAGGATTAATATGAGTAGAATTTGAATTTCTGTTGGTGTTGGCAGTTGGATATCTTATTAAGATTAAGAATTAAATATAGGAATTTACTATAATATGATGATCTCATCGTGCCTTTGTTGCATCAGCTTCACCCAATAGTAAATATTGTTTAGAATTAACAAGGGAATCCCTCGAACATGTATGTCACAAATTCCCACCAAATTGAAATATGTTACTCATCTGAAGCTACTATAGATGCTTGCAAAATAAGAGAGTGCAACATTTTGTTTCTTTCAAAATAAACCACGAAAATGAAAAAATTTGAGCATACATAACCATACAAGGACTCCATTGTTAAAGTATATAGGCTATATGGGATTCCCTTGTAAGTTGACAGTAGTATACAGTAATAAGCATAAGCTTAAATGGCACTTGGTTAAAATATCAGAGGCATATGACTATTACTAGAAGCACTGCCAGAATATTATGTTGATAATAGACAAATCCTCAACTTAAGGACAATTTTAATTACAAAAAAGTCTAAAGAATGACATTCATAAATCTCCATATCAAAAATATATTTTTTTTAGATTTAAATCAATTTATATAAAAACTTTGCATTAGTTCAAGCACAATATTCATTAAACATTTTTTACAGTTCAAAAAATTATCTTCTTCATTTTTAACATTGAAGACTAATAGATGAGAATGTGCTTTTTTCTTCACCAGTTTCAACTTTGCATTCAAAATAGTTGTTTAGTGCAAGTCAAGCCAAACATTAGATGAGGAAACTCAAAACTTGAAGAAGTGATAAAAATGAAGATAAAACTGACAATAGGCGGTTTCACGCTTTGAAACGGATTGAAAAACTATTTATAAATAAACTGTTTAAGTGGGTTTAAGCTTTACAATTTTAAATGGTTTATTTCTTTTCGGAAATTTGACTGCATAGAGAGCTGGTTGTTATAATCATGGCAGCCTCCTTGAGTATACTGTACATGCGTGATTACAACTACAAAACATGTTTTAACAACTTCATTTTTTTTAACGACATGATTTACGTTACCTGATCTTTGCCTAAATATGGAAATCCAACAATATAATTCACAATTGCGAGCTCTTCATCCAAATCCCAAGCTCTGTTTTGAGCCCTGATCCAACGCCACTTCAACGAAGCGTAGTCAGCCATGTTTTTTTTTTTTCTCAAAAATAAAATGTTGCAAATAAACGAACAGAAAAGCGACGTTGGGTGTCCTTTTCGTTTATTCCGCTTTTTCCCGATCGTTTAAACATTAACCTTTTTTTTTTTTTTTTTCGAAGCGTGTAACCACCTATTTTTTTTAAAATAAAATTGGTAGAGACTTTACAACACAACAAAGGGAGAACAGAGTTTCCGACTAGTTTCGCCATTTATTCCCGGTTTTATCAAGGATACACACAAGAGGACATAAGCCTTTATATACAGAAAATATGGTACAGAATGAGAACATGTTTGGGTGAAGAAATAACAAATAGTAAATAATATAAAGTGTACAGTGGCGACATTGAAAGGAGAATGGTTGGATAAGG